>CAUYON010183992.1:0-13740 GCA_963573935.1 Arctocebus calabarensis | reverse complement strand
CATGGACTGGAACCATCTTTATTGCGTGTGGCTTGATGACATTTCTGGAAAACATAAATCTGATTAGTGTATTTAGTACTAGGCAAAGGTAGAACAGCGTCAGGTCAGAAGCACTTATTCAATGATGCTAAAAGAAAACCATATTAGGGTTTTTCTTGCTGTTTCCTAAATGATAACTTCAAACTTTCTTTTGGCTCATAAGTGTAGGCACCACCTCTATTTCTGACACTGCTATATCTGACCCCTAGAATATAGGCAAGAACGAGAAATTAGGAACTTGAAATCTGTTATCTGGTAACATGCGCTTGGAATTTGGCCACCCCAGCTGGGATTTTTGGCCATCTTTATGGTTTCTATAGAACTTGGTGAGTGTGATTAGAAATGTTTCTTGATCTCTCTGTCATTGGGTAGGAAGACACAGGATGCCATTCTCTTCTTTTTTTTTTCAAGTTAATCAATTTCTTTCTTTCTTTCTTTCTTTTTTTTTAATTAAATCATAGCTTCGTACATTAGTGCAATCGAGGGGTACGATGTGCTAGTTTCATATACAATCTGAAGTGTTTTCATCAAACTCTTTAACATACCCTTCATGGCATTTTCTTAGTTATTGCATGAAGACATTTGTATTCTGCATTTAGTAAGTTTTGCCTGTACCCGTCTAAGCCATTCTCTTCTAATTGGTAGGAAGGAAGAGGGTGTGGTGAATTGTCATTGGTGGAATCTGTCATTGGTGGAATTTTAGTCAGCCCATTAAATATGGGTTGGTTGCCACCGTCACAACCCTCACTGAAGGAACATCCCTGTGATTAAGATCACATATACCAACCTGGGAACACAGTGTTTGGGGGAAGAAGACACGTCTCTTCCTCAGTCTTCAGGTGTGGTATGGTGATACCTATCCAGACATATATGCTTTTCATGCTCTCTACACCCAACATCAAGATAGAGAAATGAGGTGATCACATGCTTCAATTCATGGCATCTTCCTCAGATTATGGTAGTCTATAACTTTCAGGTTCAATGTTTTTTTCTTCCTTGCATATTTTGAAGATGTTAACTACTCCTTTGTCCTTGTTTTCAGTGTTGAGAAGTCTGATATGAATCAGATGCTTGTATTTTTGTAGTCTTCCTTCCTCCCTAGAAGATGTTTTTGATACTCTTTTCATTATAATGTGTTTTAGAGAGGTTTTTTTTTTTTTTGAGACGGAATCTCACCATGTCGCCCTGGGTAGAGTGCCATGGCATCACAGCTCACAGCAACTTCAAACTCTTGGGCTTAAGAGATTCTCTTGCCTCAGACTCCCAAGCAGCTGGGACTACAGGTTCACAACGCCCAGCTATTTTTTGGTTGCAGTTGTCATTGTTGCTTAGCAGGCCTGGACCAGGTTTGAACCTGCCACCCTCAGTGTATGTGGCTGGTGCCCTGCCGACTGAGCTACAGGAGCCACCAGAGAATTTTTTTTCTATCAATCTTTTTTGGCATTCAAGGCTGAGAATTATGACATTTACCAATTTATGAAGGCCTACTAATTAGTACTTTGGGCAGATGGATACGAATATCCTGTGTATGCAAAATTGTAGATGTTGAACTTTTCTGGATGTGTAGATATACACATATGGTAAGCATTTAAAATGGGCTTTACAAACTGCTACAGGTACTTAATAAACATTTGTGAGTGAGTGAATGAATGAACAAATGAGTAGCATATTGTGTAGCACATGCTAAATTCAAGTGAGCTGTTATTATTAACAGAAGTACCACATATGGATAGAGAAATGCAAAAAACTTGATCATGGCCTTGAAGAAGTCTTACTCAAGTTGAAACAGGTAGATAAACTTGCAGTTCTTACCACATCATAACACAAGATTGAAATACTATATCACAGAAGAGGGAGTTAGTCTACCCTGGGTAGAGTGCTAGGGCATCCTCATAGCTCACAGCAGCCTCACACTTTGGGCTCAAGTGATTCTCTTGCCTCAGCCTCCCCAGTAACTGGTACTACAGGCACCTGACACAACACCCAGATAGTTTTTCTATTTTTAGTAGAGATGAGTTCTTGCTCTTGCTCAGGTTGGTCTTGAACTACTGAGCTCAAGGAATCCACCCACCTTGGCCTCCCCAAGTGGTAGGATTACAGGCATGAGCCACCATATCTGGCCTCTTATTTTCCTTTCAGATGACAACCTGGATTTTTTCCTTTTTGATGAGCTAAACTTGTGTTTGGGGAATCTGACATCTGTTGAGGACTTCCCCATTTTGCAAAGGAGGTGAGTTTAGTCACAGGAGAGAGGAATTCAAGGATTTGCCTGACCCGTCAATCTGGTCTGGGAAGTGAGCTGACCTAACTCACACCAAAGTCTCGGTTTTTCCATTAAGAGCACTTTCTGGTAGCAAACTCTGAATGCAGCTGGAAATCAGGACATGATATGAAACGTGCTCCTTTCGGGCATTAAGTGAACCTTGTGCAGCTTAAACCACTTGTTTTACAAACAGGAGAAAATTTATGGTTAAAATTTTTTCTCTGGGGAACAGCTAATTAGAGGTTGTACTTTCAATACCATTAGCAATTTGGGTGTCATTACCCAGAGCTTACCCGATGGCAAGCATTTAAAATGGGCTTTAAATGCTCATCTTACTTGGTCAAAGGATATAACCCAGGGCTTGAAATCAGCTGAGCTTGCAGAAGTCATTTTGGAGAAGGCAGGGGCTCTCTCAGCTGCAAATGATATATTTCAAGTCAAAACTTGCCCCTCTTTCTACCTGCCTGAAGCTCCACAGTTTGACATGAGGTAGGCATATGAGTTCAGAATGCAAAATTGGGACTGTTTTGGCAGGAAAGCAGTCTTGAAGAGAAGCCCCATAAAGCACAGCAGCAGAGAGCAAGAAAAGACACTCCTACTTTGTTAGCTGTGTAATTTCCTAATGGGTCTGAAGGGATTCTGGGGACCTCGGATATCTTCAGCAAGTGAACCTGCTTATAGCCTGGTTAACAGGTTGTTCTGACCTCTAGGAAGCTTAGTATCAGGTCTAATGAAATGCCACACATGGCTGACATCAGAGGCTGTCTCAGACCACACATCAAAGGGAAAGAAGTGGATGCTTTGATCCTCTCCATCATAACTCTCCGTGGAAAGTTTTAACAGAAGGATAAGGGAACTGAGGGTGGGGGGTGTGATTCAAGGGCTTTGGTTTTCCTTTCTGCTGTTAATACTGTTCTCTAAGTTGGAGAACAGGCTGGCAGCGGGTATAGGAAGCATGGAAGTTCACCTCTGAGGGATTCTTCTGGTGTGATTTGGGGGCTGAGGGCTCCATCTGTCTCCCCCCAAATCCCTCCCCTGCCTGTACGGGGATTTCTAATATTAGAGCTTCATTTATTTAGCTTGAGTCTTAACTCTTGAGACTGTACACCCATCCTAAGAAAAAAGTAACTGAAGCCCTGTTATCGCACTCTTTTGTTAAAAGTGCCATGTGTAGAGTGAGTTTTAGATCTTGTCATTACTTGGGCTCCTAGGGAACATAGGGTGCAGTGTGGATGTATTCTCTTGGGGCCCACGTTCCCAGACCGGGCCCTGTTTGGCCCTTGCTTCACGTGTCTACTCCTCCCTACATAACCCATTCATCTCCAGCTGTTGCCCCAAACTGTCCTGTGGCTGTTCATCCATATCACGTGGTTGCTTGCCCCTGCCTGAGGACCTGCTGTTCTCTGGGGCAGAATGGCCAGCCACTGTCACCCTGGTGCCTGACAGAGAGAGAAGGCTGAGATTATCATGCGAATGGTGAATAGCCAGTTTATATCATAGGTATCTTTGTTTCTTTTCTTCAGGTTATCAGGGAAAGGGAGTGAATGAGAGGGCACCACACCCACCCCAGGGCCTAGAGGACGGAAGTCAGCGGTTTGTCTGCTGCTTTGCTTGGTGTTGGCCTAATTCCAGGCAGTGCCAACCAGGAAGCTGAAGCAGAGCTGAGGTGCTGGTGCTCTGAGGGCACAGGGGCAGACCTGGCACACTTGGGAGGAGAGAAAAAAGTGGCAGGAGGCGGAGGAGGCAGAGCCAAGGTTAGGCCACCCTGGCGAGGGAGAGAATGGGAAGGGGGCTGCCCCAACTGCAGTGGGGCCAGGGGCAAAATAACCCAGTCGCCGTGAACTTTGCAGAGAATGTTTCCCCTCAGCAATTAAACAGTCTGAATAAAACATCTGTAAGTAATTACTAAGGACCTGGTGAGTCTGAGGAGGTGAAAAGATACATTTTGGTGGAAGGCGAGTGAGGTGGGCTGAAGTGAGACACGGGGCTGGGAGAAAGAAGCTGCCAGGTAGCTGTCCCCTCTCCCCCCCTTGGGAATTCCAAGGTCCATTAAAGGAAAGAAACTCTTCTCTGGTGCCTATATGTCTCTGGGCCCTCCTGCCTGGGAGAGAGCAGTGACATTTCTTGTTTTACACAGTAACACGCGTCGTTAAGCCTGGATGCTTTGGAGGTAAAATCCAGCTCCAGTGACAGGGCCAGAGGCTGAGGCATGCAAGGCATGTCGTCAGTAAGTCTTAGGAACCTGCAAGCTGTGGTTTAGCAAGACAGTGAGTTTCTGCCTCCAGGTGGTCATGGGCCTCAGGAGACTGAGATGCAATCAACTCTTTCCCCTGCTGTGGCCTTGCGCCACATCAGATAAAGGTTACATAGGCAAAACATGTGTTTTGCGAAATTATTATTTTTAGACTTAGAAGAATGTGTATCAGTTAATCAGTAAAATAGCAGGTTTTAGGGAGAGGCTAATTGATTTTTTGCAATAGACCTTTGAAGTCATTGAATGATTATAGATTAACAGTATGTACGTGTAGAATTGGCTACTTAAGTTGGTCAGAAATAGGCTCGGTGCCTGTGGCTCAGCGGGCTAAGGCACCAGCCATGTACATCTGAGCTGGCAGGTTCGAATCCAGCCCGGGCCTGCCAAACAACAATGATGGCTGCAACCAAAAATGGCCGGGCATTGTGGCGGGCGCCTGTAGTCCCAGCTACTTGGGAAGTGGAGGCAGGAGACTCGCTTGAGCCCAGGAATTGGAGGTTGATGTGAGCTGTGATGCCACGGCACTCTATCCAGGGTGACAGCTTGAGGCTCTGTCTCAAAAAAAATAATAAAAAAAAATTAATGTTTAAGTAATGTACTTTGATCAAAATTGAATCCAGTTTATGTGAGAATTAGTCACTATTTTCTTTTCGTGGTTTTTTTTTAAATGTTGAGTTAGTGTTAATCACCCCCTGATATCACCTCTCTGTCCACACAGAGAATGGACAGTGTCTAAAAGAGTACAACCCCCCAACCCTTTTTACTCCAATTCCAGTTTTCTTCCATTTACGAAATTGATCAATATTTGAACTCTTTACGCAAAGGAACTCTCTCTCTCGGCAAATCCAGTTATATTCTCCTGTTAGCTTCGGTACAATATCAAAGTTTTGTCATCTTCATTTTTGACTTTTCTTTAGTAAATAGTGGTCACAGCAATGGGATTCTCCGATGAGTTAAATGACGCCGTGTTCAAAGATTACTCCATGTGAGACTCTGACACCATACTTAGTAAGGAAACGTTTTGAGGTTGCTGTGAGCTGTGACACCACAGCACTCTACTGAGGGTGATAAAGTGAGACTGTCTCTGAAAAAAAAAAAGAATTTGATATCTGTGGCAGCTGGATGCTTTCAATAACATAGATCTGGGCCACTCTGACCCAATACTGTCCAACAGGAATAGAATATGAACTACAGTCTCAGTGCCTGTGGCTCAGCAGCAAGGGCGCCAGTTACATACACCAGAGTTGGTGGGTTCGAATCCACCCCGGACCTGCCAAACACGATAACAACTGCAGCCAAAAAGTACCTGGGCATTTTGGTGGGCACCGGTAGTCCCAGCTACTTGAGAGGCTGAGGCAAGAGAATCGCTTAAGCCCAAGAGTGTGAGGTTGCTGTGAGCTGTGACACCACAGCACTCTACTGAGAACAAAATAGTGAGACTCCAGCCCAAAGAAAGAAAACTTAGTCTTAGCTCATGAACCGTATAAAAAACAGGCTGCCGGCCATTCTTCTAGACCATAGCTTGTAAAAAAGCAAAAGAACCTGCTGGTGGCCCAGTTATATGGTGTCTTCTCATTGTAACAAACGAAGGTAATTAAAAAGACATTATGAATTTTCCAGGTCAAATTTAACACTAACTATCCACATGTAAAATACTTACCTCCTGACACACAACATTTCAGCTCTAGCCATATAGTCTATGGAAATATAAAATTCTATATGTTCATACATACATATGAACATATGCAATTATCTATGCCTTATATATGTCCATGGATATTCTTTGCATTATTATTTGCAAAAGCCAAACATTGGCAATTATGTGAATTCCCAGCAACAAATGTTCTAAATAAGTTATGATTTTTTTCTTTACCACAAAACACTGTGAAATTTTTAAAGGAAGTAAAGTAGATATATATCCAAAGACATGGAAGTTATGTCCATGAAAATAGCATGTTCTCCTTTTTTTTTTTATTATTTTTTTGAGACAGAATCTCAAGCTGTCATCCTGGATAGAGTGCCATGGTATCACAGCTCACAGCAACCTCCAATTCCTGGGCTTGAGCGAGCCTCCTGCCTCTGCCTCCCACGTAGCTGGGACCACAGGCGCCCGCCACAACGCCCAGCCATTTTTTGGTTGCAGCCGTCATTGTTGTTTGGTGGGCCCAGGCTGGATTTGAACCCTCCAGCTCAGGTGTATGTGGCTGGTGCCTTAGCCTGTTGAGCCACAAGCACTGAGTTGCATGTTCTCCTTTAAATCAAAAACATAAATGTGGAAACCTGGACACACACACATCCCCAATTAGCTCCGAGCTTACCCCTATGAAGTGAGTGTTGGGTAAAAATGTAGAAGGAATGGGGCGCCTGTGGCTCAAAGGAGTAGGGCGCCAGCCCCATATACTGGAGGTGATGGGTTCAAACCCACCCCTGGCCAAAAAGTGCAAAAAAAAAAAAAAGTAGAAGGAATGATATTTTACTTCTTGCTTGACACATATCTGTGTTAATAGTTCAATAGGCATGTGCCATTTTTGTAATAAAAATAATTTAAAAGATTGTTTTGATACTAGAAGAAAACCTAAAGGAAAGCTCTTTTGGACATTGGTGTAAGCAAAGAATTTGTGACTGCTACCCTAAAAGCACAAACGGCAAATAAAAAAACAGGCAAGTTGGCCTTACTTAAACTAAAATCCTTGGCTCGGCACCCATTGCACAGTGGTTACACGCCAGCCACATACATACAAGCTGACGGGTTCAAACCTGGTTCGGG
The DNA here is from genome assembly GCA_963573935.1 of Arctocebus calabarensis. Taxonomy (NCBI): domain Eukaryota; kingdom Metazoa; phylum Chordata; class Mammalia; order Primates; family Lorisidae; genus Arctocebus; species Arctocebus calabarensis. The sequence goes on along the minus strand of CAUYON010183992.1, from coordinate 6,417 downwards.
CCAGCTAAACAACAATGACAACTGCGACAAAAAATAGCCAGGCACTATGGCGGGCACCTGTAGTCCCAGCTACTGGGGAGGCTGAGGCAGGAGAATCGCTTAAGCCCAAGAGTTTAAGGTTGCCGTGAGCTGTGACGTCACAGCACTCTACCCAGGGCAACATAGTGAGACTCTGTCTCAAAAAAATAAAATAAAATAAAATAAAAACCTTCACATGGCAGAAGAAGAAAAGAAGTAATTGACAGAATGAACAGATAACCTGCAGAGTGGAAGAACATGTTTGCAAACTGAGCATCCAACAAGGGACTCACATCCAAAATTTATGAGGAGCTCAAACAACTCAACAACAAAAACCAAATAACCTTAATAAAACACAAGTAAAGGACATAAATAGAATTTTATTTTTCAGAAGAAGAGAAAAAACACGTAGCCAACAAACATACGGAAAGATGCTCAATTTCACTAATCATCAGAGAAATGCAAATTCAAACCACAATGAGGTATCCTCCTACCCCGGTCAGAGTGGCTATTATTCAAAAGTCAAGAAATAACAGACATTAGTGAGGACTGACATGGAAAAAAAGGAAATACTTATGCACTCTTGGTAGAAATATAAATTAGTGCAATTCATATGGAAAACAAGGTGGAGAGTTCTCAAAGTACTAAAAGTAGAACTACCGTTCAATCTAGCAATTGAGATAGATTTTACACGATTCAAATGTAATCATTGCATCAAAAAGACACCTTCACCTGTATGTTTGTTGCAGCACTATTTGCGATGGCAAAGATATTAATAATCAGTGTAAGTGGACATCAGAGAATGGTTGGGTAAAGAACCATGTGGCATAGATACACAGTGGAATACTATACAGCCATAAAAAAGAAAGAAATCGGGTCCTTTATAGCAAGACGGATGGCAACGGAGGCCACTATCTTAAGTGGAATCACTCAGACACAGAACATCAGCTCCCTTGTGTTCTCCCTTATAAGTGGGAGCTAAACAATGAGTTTAGGTGGGTGCAGAGTATAGAATAATAGAGCCTGGAAACTCAAAAGGGTAGGAAGGTGGGAAGGGGTAAGGGATGAAAACTTACTCGGTGGACAAGGTACACTGTTCAGGTGATGGTCACACTAAAACTGTGGACTTCACCACTCTGCAATGTATCCACGTAACAAAACGGCACTTGTATCCCTGAAATGTATATATTGTTGTTTTAATCTGTGAGTATATGGTTACTTTTATATTCTTTGCTGTTGCTTCCTATTTGTAGTAAGAATATTAAGTATGTAACAAAAAAATAAATGAGTCCAGTCATTTCTGGTTTGGTAAGGCTGCAGACCGACCTTATCACCAAGAACAGCTAGAAAAGATGGGAAACAGAATTGAATGTAGAACTACCAAGGTAGGGGTGGTGCCTGTGGCTCAGTGAGTAGGGTGCTGGCCCCATATACTGGGGGTGGTGAGTTCAAATCTGGCCCTGGCCAAACTGCAACAACTAAAAAATTAAAAAAAAAAAAAAAAAAAGAACTACCAAGGTAGCAGAGACTCAGGAGGCCAGAACCCCAGAGCAGACGGGAATAAGTTGGGACGAGCCCGAATTTCTGCAGCACTTCTCTCCTTGCAGCGTTTCTTGATTAGAGTATTCGGAGGTAACCTGCCAAGCAGAGAACCACAGCTAGGAAGCTGGAAGACCGAGCAGAGGTTTTGGCAAAATTTAAAATTTATTTAAGCCCCAGGAAGGGCTACATTCAACTAGGGGTAAACTGGAAATAGATATCCTCTTAAAAGAATAAATACAAGTCCGGGTCCCTTTCAATACCATGTAAATCAAAGTGACTAGCTCTGATGCCTCGTGCCTCCCAGAAGCAAGCTAAATCCTCTTTGGAGGAAAATGACATCAGATAGAGTGTCAAATTATCTGCATAATTCGTCATACATAATAACTTGTGTTGAATCAAAAAATTTCCAGGGATGTCAGGAGACAGAGAAAAACAGACAATAGAAACAAACCCTCATGTGAACCATATATTAAGATCATCAATGGACTTTGTATACATATTTTTTCTTTTTTTGAGACAGAGTCTCATTATGTCTCTAGAGTGCGGTGGCGTCACAGCTCACAGCAAACTCTTGGGATTAAGCGATTCTCTTGCCTCGACCTGCCAGGTAGTTGGGACTACCGGTGCCCACCGCAACACCCAGCTATTTTTTGTTGCAGTTGTCATTGTTGTTTAGCTGTCCTGGGCTGGTTCCAACCCGGCTCCCTCGGTGTTTGTGGCTGGCACCGTAACCACTGTGCTACGGGCGCCGAGCCCATTAATGGATTTTAAAATGTGTGATTGAGGTCCAACCTAGAACAATAAGGCAAGGAAAAGAAATTAAAGGTGCAAATATAGGAAGTAAAACATTAAAAAAATACTCATTATTCATAGTCAACACAATTGTATATGTAGGAAATATGAAAGAATCTGCAAACTGCAATTCACTTGTAAACTTAAAGAAAGTCATTAGATAAAGCTCAGTACAAAAACATCAATTGTATTTTGGCATACCAGCAGCAAAATACATTTAAAAATCACATATAGTTGCATAGAAACATTAAACTACCTAGAAATCAATCTCATAAATGGTTCCAAATTCTACACTAAAATCTATAAAACATTACTGAGAAAAATTAAAAGAGGTCTAAATATATGGAAAGATATAAGATATGGAGGGGAAGACTCAACATAGTAAATATGCTAATTATCTCCTAAATGAATCTGTAGATTCAATGCCACGCCGATTAAAATCTCAGATGATTTTTGTGCTTCCTTTTTTTCTGACATTGATAAGCTGATTCTAAAATCACAAGGGTAAGGGGCTAGAAATATTCAAGGTGGGTTTGAGGAAGTCCAAAGCTCAGGACTTATGTTATTAGATCCCGAGACCTTTTATAAAGTTATGGTAATTAAGATAGTGTGAGACTTCAAAAAGACAAACAAACTGACCAGTAGAAAATTACATAGAGCCCATAAATAGTCAAACGTACAGTGTGACAAAGGCCGCACTGTAGTTCAATGAGGAAAGAAAGGATTATCTTTTAAACAAGTGATAGTGGGCCCATTGGATATCCATATGGAAAAATATATCTTTATATGTCCCGTGACCCAGGGATTTAATTCCTACGTGTATATGCAAGAAAAGTGAACTCATGTACATTAAAAAGACACATGTAGACCAGGCATGGTGGGTCATGCTTGTAATCCCAGCACTCTGAGCTGGTAGGTTCGAATCCAGCCCGGGCCGGCCAAACAACAATGACGGCTGCAACCAAAAAATGGCCGGGCATTGTGGCCTGTAGTCCCAGCTACTTGGGAGGCAGAGGCAGGAGACTCGCTTGAGCCCAGGAATTGGAGGTTGCTGTGAGCTGAGATGCCACAGCACTCTGTCCAGGGTGACAGCTTGAGGCTCTGTCTCAAAAAAAAAAAAAAGGCACATAAAAGAATGTGCATGGAGGCTGAGGCGGGTGGATTGCCTGAGCTCACAGGTTTAAGACCAGCCTGAGCCAGAGTGAGCCCTCGTCTCCAAAAGTAGCTGGTAGTTGTGGTGGGCACTGGTAGTCCCAGCTACTTGGGAGGCTGAGGGAAGAGAATTGTTTGAGCCCAAGAGTTTGAAGTTCCTGTGAGCTGTGACACCACGGCACTCTACCCAGGGTGACAGCTTGAGATTCTGTCTCAAAAAAAAAAAAAAAAAAAAACATGCATGGAGGTATTCATAACAGCCCAAACTGGAAACAAACCCAGTGTCTACAATGGATAAATGGGTAGATAAATTTTGGTATATTCTTAGAGTAGAATTCTATAGAGTGATAAAATGAACTGTCTTTTGTTCCTCCCTACATTTCAAGAGGACAATGTCGAGTGAAAGAAGCCAGCTGTGAAAAAATAGTCTGTGCCTTTTATAGAGCTGTGTTCACATCAAGTTAAAAAATGGGTGAATTAGGGCGGTGCCTGTGGCTCATACCGGAGGTGGCGGGTTTGGCCTCGGCCGAACTGCAAAACAGAAAAATAGCCGGGCGTTGTGGTGGGCACCTGTGGTCCCAGCTACTCGGGAGGCTGAGGCAGGAGAATCGCCTAAGCCCAGGAGCTGGAGGTTGCTGTGAGCTGTGACGCTACCGCACTCTACTGTGAGTGATAAAGTGAGACTCTGTCTCTAAAAAAAAAAAAATGGGAGCATTGACGTCCTGGAGTGTGAGGAGGAAGCAGCTTAGTGACTGGGCCAGGAACCCACAAGGACACTTCTGTTTCTGGATCTGAGGGCTCAACTTGGGAAATTTCAGGGTCATGCACTCAAACTTTTCCTTCGTATTTTAGATCACTAAAAAACAAACAAACAAAAAATCCCCTCAGACTAACCTGTCACTGGTTTGCTTCTGACTGAAAAAGCAAACAGCTATGTCAGGACCACGACGTGTTCCGCTGTCCAGAGAGGTCCCTGTTGGTCAGGAGGCCACGAGGCCAATTCAGCAGTATTCTCTCTTGCCTGCTGACTGCATTTTGAATTCACGTCTTCATCAACAATTTGGAACGTTTCTCCCCCAAAGAATGCACTTCCAACAGTCAAAGGAACGTTGAAGTGGTCATTCTTAGAGGAACTTCGATAAGAGAATACTTTTTATTATGGAATGGGGAAGAAAAGATTCAGGAGAGAAAACAAGGTGGGTAAACAAGACAGGAATAGACCTAACAGTTGTCCCCAGGTGGGGTCTTCACCCCTTAGGAATGCAAAACTAATTTTCCAGCACAGATCACTCTTAAGGATATCGTTTCCTAATTCCCAGCTGATTATTCAGCTGAATTTGGGCGCTCGGGGTCCCAAAGCTAGCTGAGTTTGCGGTTGCCATTCCCAAACCCCTCTCTTCCCTGCTCTGCTCTCTGATTCCATGGCAACCCTTAATCAAAAGCAACACCTCCTCTTTCTTACCCCACGGGGCAGAGTCGAGTGCTGCAGTGCTGCTGCTTTAGAGGTAACAAAGAGAAAACAATCGCGTTAACTGGAGATTTACCCTTGTGACTCTTAACAAGATCTGGCGACTGTGGACCTCGTGTGATTCGGGGAGAATTCTGTATCCAAAAGTTTTTTTCTTCTTCTCATGACAATCTGGGCCTTAGGACGACCCCAATAATCACGGCAGGGATTTCCCCCTCCACGGCTCTTCTAAGGAGAGCAGAATCCTGGCAGATCTCTTGAGAATTTTTAGAAATAGGTGTGGTAGTTGCTAAATCCGTGCCCAAGAGAACACGCTCTGTTCCCCGGGTGGATCCCGCTGGCTCTTGTCAGAACGTGTTTCGGATCAATAGGCCCCTTTAAAAAAGAAAAAAGGCTTCACTGACTGTGTAGTTGGGGTGAGTCTTACTTAAATTTCAAATTAAAATAAAATTCTTCCCACAGGAACCTGTTTCTTACGAAGACAAAGGCACTGACTTTGTCTTTAGTGGGAGTCTGGGTGCCTCTCTCAGCACATGTCCTGTGTGTTCTCATCCTTGACAAGAAGGCAGAGAGACAGCTCGGCGCCAGTGGCTCAGCGGGCTAAGGTGCCAGCCACGTACACCTGAGCTGGCGGGTTCGAATCCAGCCCGGGCCCGCCAAACAACAATGACGGCTGCAACGAAAAAATGGCCGGGCGTTGTGGCAGGCGCCTGTGGTCCCAGCTACTTGGGAGGTGGAGGCAGGAGACTCGCTTGAGCCCAGGAGTTGGAGGTTGCTGTGAGCTGTGATGCCACAGCACTCTATCCAGGGTGACAGCTTGAGGCTCTGTCTCAAAAATAAATAAATACATAAATAAATAAATAAACAAACAAATAAATAAAAATATGGGATTGCAAACTAATACAGCCTCTTTGGAAAGAAGTAAGGAGAATCGTCAAAGAACTCAAAATAGACCTTCCATTTGATCTTGCAATTCTACTACTAGGCATCTACCCAGAAGAAGAAAAATCTTTTTTTTTTTTTAATAATTTTATTGAATCATAATTATGTACATTGGTGCAATCACAGGGCACGATTCATATACATTCAGAAATATTTTGATCATACTGTTACAGATATCCTCCATGGCATTTCCTTGATCACTATATAAAGACATTAATACTCTACCTTTAATAAGTTTCGCCAGTGCCCTGCTAAGATGCACCGTAGGTGTGTTCCCACTAACTGCCCTCCCGCTACCCATCCTCCCCCCACCCCTCCCCTCCCTTTCCCCTATCCCTGTATTCCTGTGCTATAATTGGGTTTTAGCCTTCATATGAAAACTATAAATTAGCTTCATAGTAGGGCTGAGTACATTGGATACTTTTTCTTCCATTCTTGAGATACTTTGCTAAGAAGACTATGTTCCAGCTCCATCCATGTAAACACAAAAGAGGTAAAGTCTC
>CAUYON010183981.1:0-20444 GCA_963573935.1 Arctocebus calabarensis | reverse complement strand
CCCCTCCCCTCCTCTCCCTTTCCCCTTTCCCTGTATTCCTGTGCTATAATTGGGTTTTAGCCTTCATATGAAAGCTATAAATTAGCTTCATATTAGGGCTGAATACATTGGATCCTTTTTCTTTCATTCTTGAGATACTTTGCTAAGAAGAACATGTTCCAGCTCCATCCATGTAAACACAAAAGAGGTAAAGTCTCCATCTTTCTTTAAGGCTGCATAGTATTTCAAGGTATACATGTACCACGGTTTATTAATCCTTTCGTGGGTTGATGAGCATAGTGTTATTGACAAAAAATAACTTAAATCTCAATATTTTGATGTCCTTAGTTAGTAGATATTGTGTAAGTATAATTACGCTGATATAAGAAATAGTAAAATAACACTAAAAAAATGAAAAACTTATAAAGAATCTCTTTAATCTTGGTTCTGAGAAATTGTCATTAGTGATAAAACATTCAGACACCCCAAATGGACACCCACAAACATTAGCTCCCGTCTAATTTTTGAGCAACACGCCAAATTTGTCCCATAGAAGAGGAACACTGATACTTACAGAATTTTCCAAGCTTCCACCTCTTTCTACTTCAATCCAATTGTGACAAAATAATTTTCTTGGGTGTCACTGTGCTGGTACCACATCCATCACACACACTGACTAACGTGCTTTTTCTCTTTTTACCTAGATGGGGCATTTGAACCTTTGATTTTAAAGCTGTAAGAGTTAGGGCAGAGAGGTTGTGACTTTCATTTATTCTTTCATTCCACATTTTCTATTGTTGTCCACTGGGTATTGGGCCCCATGGCAGACACTGAAGATATGGATTAGTCAATGATATTACTTCTACTCAGGAGACTAGAATTTACTCGAAGGCAATGATGTGTAAATGAATACAAAATAAAAATCTGCATACGATCTAGTGTTTAATAGAATATACCTTTAAGTCAACCAAGGTAGATTTTAATCTTAGGTTGTGACTCAATGCTTTTGAGCTTAGAAAATTTTATATCTTTGTGTCTTCAATTTTATTATCTGTAAGACAAGAATAAAAATGCCTTTGAAATTAGTTTCTTACTGAAAATTTATATTTTTATTTTTAAATGGACATACAAAATTGTATGTATTTGCAGTGTATTTAAATTATGGACTTGTAAAATCCAGCTAATTAACAAATACATTACCTCACGTGGTTATTTTTGTGCTGAGAACACTTAATATCCACTCTCTTAGCATTTTTCAAGAATATATCATTATTAACTATAGTCACCATGTTGTAAAATAGATCTATTGAATCTCTCTTTCCTATCTAATTGTAGTTATGTAAGATCAGTTTTTACAAAGTACATAAATTACATAAAAATAGTTTTAAAGTGTTCTTTCCCACCTTTCATTTGCAGAATTTCTTATGGGTATTATACAGGTCTGTAGAGCAAAAATATTGACTATGAATGGGAAGATACAACTAACTATCCCATTTAGGGAAAGGGACCATTACCTGCTTTGTCATAAAGAATATGTTGAATTTCACTGGAGAAAATAGAAGACAGAGTGGGGGTAGGACTTTGAGAAGGACTCTGGGCTCCAATATAGTCTCCCTCATAAAAATAACAAAACCATAGACAATAAAGTGTCAAAATGAAGGTTTTTCAGAAGTCTGGAAATTAACCAAAATAATGAAACAACTATAGAAAATTTGCTTACTTTTTTAAAGCAGGATTGGTGGCAATATACCTCGGCATACTCACATCACTTTCTCCCTAGCTCTGTAGTGTTCTTGAAAATTAGCACAATAACTTAGAAGACAAATGCTGTGCAGCCCCCGGGAAGTGAAAGCCATGTTTAGAGTTCCTCAGAAAGTCCTACACCTTCAAGTGTCTCTATTAGACTCATCTGACAATCCCTAGAAAAATACCAGTTGCATGATGTCATTGTTTGACCTAACTCAAAGCTCAAGTCCAGGGAGGACCCCTATCTCCGGGGTGTTTTATGAAAACAATCAGTAAAAAGAAAATTTAACATCAAGCTGTGATACATGTTGGGGCACAAAAGAAGCTGACCTGTCAGGGTCCAGGACTGGCCAGGTCTTGGGCCCAGCTTAACTAGGTTCCGGACAGGGACTGCTAAGTTACCTTGCTCAGGTATAGTTTCTCTTAGGTGCCTGAGGGCTCTCTACTTTAGCTGGAGAGAGAGAGAGAGAGAGAGAGAGAGAGAGAGTCTTAAGAGAGAATAGAGCAGTCTTCTTAGACAGATAGATCTTAGTATTTAGCAGAGCTTGGTACTCTTCAACAGAGAGACGCCGTGTTGGCGTTCTGCAGGCAGGAGAGGAGACAGAGTCAGAGGAAGCGGGTCCGTGATAGAATGCGCACTCTCCCGACTGCCTTCTCCTCCAACATAATATAAGGCTGATCTTGTTCCTCTCAACAGCACAGGTGTAGAGACGCCAATTCACCACTGCTCTCATCTCGCGAGCTCTTGTGCTTGCTAGGAGAGCCAAATCCTTCTCCATGCCCCCTCCACCAAGGTGTTCCATCATTGAGCCACCCAGGTATTTCCTCCTAGCCAACTCTCCTCCTAGCCATAGGCTATATGGGCTGTACCACTGACCAAAATTTAAAAAGAAAAGAAAAGAAAAGAAAAGAAAAGAAAAGAAAAGAAAAGAAAATCTGGGGAAAGAGACAACCATAGGGGTTTTTTGCAAGTCTCTGAAAAATTGCACAAAGGAGAACTGTATTTACACCCCAGAAAACCTGAGATGGCCCCAGACTGTCCCTAGACATTCTCCCCTGACTGTTTTTGAGTCAGTTTAAGGTTTAGGGTATGGACATTTTGCTTCTAGATTCACTGGTAAAGCTGAATCCAAGAAGCATAAATCATCTCAAATGTAGTGGAGTTCTCTCTAACATTGTATTCTGATCACATAATTCTTCCAGGAACAAATGCTCTAGGGACAGGGAATTTCTTATATTTTCTAAGTTTTATGAGTACATGTGTGTGCATGCACATGTGTGTATGTTGGAGTAGTCGGAGTAAGTATTGTATAAATCTTAGTTATGTCTTGTATTTCTTTGGGTCCTCTAGATGTGATTATCAAGCACAGAATTTTTCTTTTTTTCACTGAGGTCCTAAGGACTCTATTAACATTCTGGTGTGAGATACCATACTCTGTAGTAATAAGAGCAATCCTACTTTAGAATCTGATACGAGGAGATGGCTTATGAAGATCGAGGCAGGATGTGCCAAAACAATGACATTCTCCCTCCATACACTTAGGTTTCAGCCAAATACAATATAAGAAAGTTTGAGAATGATAAAAAGAGGACATAAGTTTCAGTCTCAGGCTACCATATGCAGAAAACTCCTAAAAATCCTTTGAGATTATTTCCACGCTCAGGTGTTTCTTCCTCGGAAGGAATGAGATCTCTCACAGTTGAGTCTGAGAGAAGGAGCTGAATGTGTTTAGTTGAGGACTTGCTCTTGTTCCTCGTTGGATTAGAAAATATTATAGGTTTGGCTCTAGAGCATAGCAGAGATAGGACGCCTTGGAGTGAATAATTATGTTTAGGGGGGTTATTAGCAAACTCATGTGGTCACAGAACATGGCCACATCTGCCAAACTACTTTGTCAGAAATAAATACGAGATGATTTGAGTCTGCTGGATTCTTAGATTTCGCGCCCATTCTCCTCAGGTGCGAAGAGAGGGCTATAATTTACTGATTCTCTAAAATCACAACAGCTTGCATAGTTTTTATCTAATTAGGAACATAATTTGTTGAGTGAACTAAATAATTACCTTTGGCTACCACCAGTATAAAAACTGAAATGCTTACTCACAGGATGCCTTGGAGCTCTGGTTTGAAAATGTTTGGATCTTTGATACTGCTGAAAGACTGGTGAGTGCTTTGAAAATTTCTCCAGAAAACATATACTTCCAAATGAAATCAGTGATCAACTTCGGAGATCATGGATTCTAGGTTAATTGCCACCTCAGAAAAATTTTGAAAATCAAGTCAATAGACAAATTAATTTCTACATGATACCTCCTACACTTAACACTGTATTAAATTTCATGAGTTGATTTATGATTGAGTACAAGGTAAAATGACCAGAATGATATGTACACAAATATTATAGCTGAGTGAAACTGGCACAGTAAGACACAGAGGTAAGAAAATGATACATTATCTTATTATTTCACACGTATTACTTTAATTTTTAAAGTGCTAAATGTTATAAGAAATTAGCAATATTTTACTATTAATGCTTCCTTTCCTTTACGGGTACATAGTATATGTTTTTTAAAAAAATGGAACAAAGTATGTATGATATAAGTTATCTCAATCTTTGCAGTGATTTTCAAAGTTCACTATCATTTTATGTCAAGATTAATTTGGAAGAAAATATCTGTGATATAAGCTGATTCAAATAAGTATATAATAAGATAAAATAAATAACGATTTTAAGAAATATGCTGATTTAAAATTTTAAATTTGGTAAAACCTAATCTGATTTCCTTGCAAGCTATAATCAAAACTCATGCCTATGTTATATCATCTGTGCTAATTCATCAAAAACTACTTTAAAAAGTAGTGTTATACAAAATTTGACATATAATGACAAATATTAAGTAATGGAAAAGAATTCTCTTAATAACTGTGGTAGGATGATTATGGCTCCCAAAGTTATGTTTATCTTCCAGGTGCTGGAACTATTACATGTTACCTCATTTGTAAAAGGATTTGTGCAGATGTGTTTAGAGAAAAGATCTTGAAACAAATTTATCATCTTGAATAATCTGGGTGAGCTCCAAATGTCGTCACAAGTATCCTAAGAGGTCACAAGTATCCTAAGAGGAAAAAGAGAGAAAGAGACAGATTGGATGACCATACACCCAGATGACATGGCAATGTGAAGTCAATCAGAGAGACGTGGCTACCTGTTAAGGAAAGTCAACAGCCGTAAGAATGCAAAGGAAGAAAGGGACAGGTTTTGCCCTGTCATCTCTGGAGGAAGTGTGGATATGCTGACACCTTGATTTGATGCTTCTGGACTCCAGAGCTGTGAGACAATAACTTTCTGGTTTTTAAGCCACCAATTTTTAGTCATTTGTGCATAGCAGTTAATATAAACTAATAAAGCCCTGTCTCTTAGGCATCTTTAAAAGGGCTTTCTTTACTTTTGTTCATTCTTTCAAATCATTGACAATTAAGTAATAGCTTTCATTATTCTTCAAAGCAGTTGTTGTTCTAAGCATGTCATATAAGTAAACTCATGTAATCTTCAAAAAAAGTATATAAAATAATTAACAGTATGGCCTTAATTTTACACAGGTGAAAAGTGTTGCAGAGAAAGTTAATTACTTTTCTTCAAAACTAAACAATTTATGCAGTGTAGAATTCAGACTAGTATTCAAATATCTGGCTCCAGATTCCAGACTCTTAAACAATATGTCATGAAGCTTATCTGAGATATTGGACATGAAACATGGAAAACACTCCTTCTTTCTCCTGTAATTCATATAATAATGGTGAAACAAAAAAAGAAAGATTAAGTAAATCCCATAGGGTCGTACTATTAGTGATTCAGGTAAGATTCGAAGCCACTCAGCTTGATAAGAAAATTTGGATATGCAACGATTATGCTGTCCTGTCTCTTAAAGAGTTTATCAGACTGAGTATATCTGCCTAATATATTATCCACATGAACAAATAATCAGAAAACTCTCTGAATTATAGTCACATAGAATAATTGCTCAGATGCTCAATAAATGTTATTGTGAGAAAATGTGTCTTAAAAGTTTGCATTAATTTGCCAATATAACTTAGAATCACACATTTTACTCAATGTGAATGGGTATTGTTACAACCTCTTTTCAGATTTCAATTTTATAATAAATTTGGAAGCCTTTATATAATGAGATATAAAGGAGGATTTAAGAAGGAGGATTACAAATACTATAACTTCCAAATATTCTTAAAAATAAATTATCATATAAGTTCCAAATATTCCCTCCCAAACAAAACCTATTGTATTTTAACATCTGTTTTCAGTCTTAAATAAAACTTAAGAAATAATTAGAGAACACTGTCTCAATTCGTTAAGCTTCTTGTGAATCTTGGAACGTGGTGTGCTATTGTACAATATGATGTCTGAAATTCACGGCATAAATAGTTCAAAGTTTTTCTGTTACTATTTTTTCTCAGTGACTCAGTGAGTGGCTGAGACCTACTTACCATATGCTTTTTCTCTCCATATTGTTAACGTACCCCCTCATTAACATCCCACATGCATGCCACACACACCTACAAGTACTTCACATAGTAATTTTAGGTACTTAAAAAAATATACTAAAAAAAAAAAACCTACTACATTTTCCAGTGCCAAAATAATTTTATTAAATGGATTGTAACAACAGTAACACAATCTGAAAGCATTAATCATATGAATACAATATATACTGTCTATATGCGTTCACGGTTTCAGTTCAAATTCATACAGTGAATTCATATACATTCTATTTTTAGAATCAATAGCTCTGTTAGCAATGAACTGTGAACAATTAGGTATACAGGGAAAGCTAAATCAGAACAATGTTTGGTTAGGCTACTGAAAAGGTTACATTTATGTGCTATGAAATATTTTGCCATTGTAAATATTTTGGAAATAAAATAAGAAATTAATTTGCTTCATGTTATAAAATTGGCATTATATGCATTTAATTTTTATATCAATAATGATTAGAAATAGATAGAAATGTTGAAATTGAGACGTATCTGTCATAAGTAGGGCAGTTTACCCTTCTTTATATTTATAACTTTGTGGTTGTTTCTTGTTCTTCTTCATGTGCAGTGAAAAGGCCTTTCCGAGCCTCAGTCTAATAGGAGAAACAATGTGGGGCTGATAATAACTGAGAATGTTACATAGATAGTCCTCAGTTTCAGACATTCTTACATCCAGGAAGCAAATTTATCTCAAGGAAAAATATCAATATAATTACATATATCATATCAGCACCAATTGTGTAGGAGAGTGAAGGTTGAAAATAAATGAGAAGAAAAACAGATAACCTGCATTATGATAAATTTTAATTAGAGGCTCTGCAGAAGTTAAGAATGTAATTAGAAAGATAGTGGAATATCATTATTAAAAGGATGAGAATATGAGGTTGGCCTCCAGTTGCTTTCCTAGTTATCAACCCAGAATGAGACACAAACGGAACATTAGCCATTATTAAAAGATTAAAAGAAGTACTAAAACCATTCTTTAGGAAGAAGAAAAACAATCTCAGAAAAAAAATCTGAAGTATAAGAAGGAAACTCAAAAAAGAAAATTAGTAAAATAATGTATGTGGGTGTAATTTGGCTTATAAGACATAAAATGAGAGAATGTACATGCAAGATAGCCAAAATTTCCAAGAATTCATAAGAGAAAGAATGATTGGATTTAGAGTGATTAAGTTCATCATAGATATAACGCTTAAATACAGATTTACTACGTGTGTTAAATGATGTAAAGTCTAAGTTTAAAACTGATTTGCTTATTTCAAACACAGTCTTGAGAAAAGGAGGATTACAAATACTATAGTGAATTCAAACCCATCTGAGAAAGGAGATATGGGAAGGTTGTGAATGAAGACACAGAGCATAAGACAAAATAGTAAGAAATTGTGTCGCTATTAGAAACAAATTCTGTTACAGGTTATTTATAGAGGCTCTCACTAAATTATGATATAGAGAACTTTCAGAACAGTAAAGAAAAAATATGCTAAGCAAAGACTCGCAGCAGCAGCAAATGTCAGTCTATTAATAATCATGAAGAGAAAAATGTATTTATTAGGGAAATAGATCCTTACAAGGAAAAAAATGAACCCTGAACCAGCACAAATATAATAATCCATACATATTATTCTACATATCTTACTACTTTTAACTTTAATAGATATTTAAATATTTCCAAGTATACAATTTATATAGGTATGTGTTTAAGTATAGGTTAACATACAGTTCTGTATATAGGTACATTTATCACTTATAAATATACCTGACATAAATATCTTCCACTGTTGCTTTTATCCACACTGTTGCCTTGTTATTAGTTATTAAGAGTTTCTTGACATTTTATTTGTAATTGTGAAGGTGAAATATATCATGGCATATAGTTCCACAAGTGTTTTGTAGAACACTTTTTAAGAAGTAGTGTAAAATATTATTTGGGAATATTTTCTGTCTCTATATACACTTTGAAAAATATTAATTAAATGATTCTAAGCAACAGCAGTTCTTAATAATGGCTTGGCCATAGCAGCATACTACAAAATTTGTATATGTCAGCATGAGTTTGGAGATAAACTCAAGTAGAATTTTTTTTTTTCAATAGACTTGGGAGGTACAAGTGTTTTGTTACATGGATGATTTGTGGTGAAGTCATAGCTTTTAGTGTAATCGTCACCTGAATAGTGCATATCATGCCTGATACGTTACATTATTTGTGTTTGTAAAATAAAGTCCAAAGTCTGAGCTGTAGTTGTGTCCTTCACACAGGAAGTCTGCCATACACCCCTACATTGCATTTGACAGGTGGAAATTAATTGACTGCCCTCCACCTTCCCCTCTTCCTTAATTTAATTGTGCTTTTCTCTTGTGTGGTCCTAGTTGTCAGTCTACTATTTTCAAATTATTTTCAGCTATTTGGGATGGCAGGACATGGGCAGCTTGAGTTTCCATTCTTGAGATATTTTACTTAGGATGGTAAGACAGGTAATTTTTGATCGCTCCTCACCTCTAATTCTCCCCTCTTCTGTCTCCAATGTTCTTTATACCACACCATGTACCCATCATTTAGCAAAAGACATTATTTCATTCCTTTTTTGTGGCAAAGTAGCATTCCATTCTGTGTGTGTGTATCACATTTTCTTTGTTCTCTCACAAACTAATGGGCAATTAGGTCGATTCCACGTCTTTGCAATTGTGAATTATGCTATGATAAATATACGAGCTCAAGTATCCTTCTGATATGATGACTCCTTTTCCACTGGGTAGATGCCTAATCATGAGATCGCTGGATAAAATGGTTTTAAAATGCTGAAACTTTTAGTTTTTGAAGACTCTTCAGTTATTTTTTTCCATAGAAATTATTCTAATTTGCTATCCCACAGTGTATAAGTGTTCCTTTTTCAATGTGCCTTCCCACTTCTGTTGTGTTTTGACTTTTTAATGATAGCCATTCTGACAGAAGAGAGGTGGTATCTCACTGTGTCTGCCATAGTTTCACATGTGTGTTGGTTATTTGCATTCCTGCTTTGGAAAATGTCTGTTCATGTCTTCCACACAGTTTTTAATGTTCTTTTTTTCTTGTTGATTTGTTTGAGTTTCTTGGAGATTCTGAATATGAGTCCTTTGTTGGATGTATAGTATGTGAATAATTTTTAGTATTCTGTACATTGTTTATTTACTCTGTTAAATTATTTTCTTTCACTGTGCAGAAATATTTTGGTTTAATTAAATCTCATTTCTCTATTCTTGGTTTTGATGTATTTGCTTTATAGATTGTAGACCAATAAACAAACTATGTTTCCTAAGTTTTCTTCTAGAATGTTTATGGTTTTAGTTCTTATAGTTAAGCCTTTTTTTATGTATATGGTGGGAGATTGGGATCCACTCTCACTCTTCTGCATGTGGCTCTCAGTTTTCAAATCCTCAATTACTAGGCTCATCTTTTGTGTGTTTTGTCAAGGGTCAACTGTCTGTGAGGATACGGTTCTATCCCTGAGTGTCTGTTATTTTTCTTTGATCTCTGTGTCTACTTTTACGTGAGTATCATTCTATTTTGGTTACTGTAGCCTTGTACTATGTAGTATAATTTGTATTTGGGTAATGTGATCCTGCTGGATTTGTTCATTTTGCTTCAGATTGCTTTAATTTTTTAGCTCTTTTTTTGATTTCATATGAAATTTAGGATTTATTTTTTCTAATTCTATGAAAAATAACATTAACATTTTGAGGAGAATTATATTTATTTTTTCAATCTTTAAACACGGGGCATTTTCCCTCATCCTTGGCTGTTTTCCCTCTTAATATTTTGTGGTTCTTGATTTTATTCTTAGCTTGGCCATAAATGTTGCTGATTACTTTTGTAACATGAAACGTTACCGAATTTATCAATTTTGGCAATCTTTTAAAGGAATTCTTAGGATTTTCTAGATAGAAGATCATATCACTGGCACACAAGTATAAATTGAACTCTTTTTCTCTTACTTGGATGACCTTTAATTTTTCTCTTGCCTGATTGCTCTGGGTAGGACTTCAGTACTATATTCAAAAAAAAAAAAAAATGCTGAAAGTGGAATTTTGAATTAATGATTACATTATAATAAACATAAAAGAAGAGTTTAGATAGGCCTTTTATCCATGACATAAAATCACACAATCTTTTATCCAATAAACATGGAGTAACTATTGTTTATATAATTTTGTAGACAATATTATACACTGAAATTCTGGTCTTCAAATGGTAGCAAAGTCATACTAAATATATACTTGACTGACAAATTATGGACTTGCTGTTCTTAACAGAGAAAAATTAAAAGCAATAAATCTAAATAAATGTTAGTCATATATATGTAGTATCACCTCCCTAATGCCTGGCAAGTAAAAAAAATATATATATATATGTATATAGTATTTTATATATATATATATATGTATAATATGTATATATATACATATACACACAAACTTACATATAAAATTTTCTAAATTTTCTTCAGAGTACCTATAGTATAATTTATAAGAAATTTAGTTTTTTGCCCGAAATGAAATTTGGCAGAAATACTCAAGAAAAACATTTGCCCTATATCATGTGATTCAGGTGCTCTTAGATTTATTTACCTTTATCAAAATAACATTTTTTGTTACTAGAGAATTTACTCTTAGATAAAGACTAGGATAAGAAAGAAGAAGTATTTGAAAATGAAATACTTAGAGGTGAGAGGTTGTTTGTGTGCAGCATTTTTAAGATAACAAAACTACTTCAAATACTTTGGTAGACTTTTTATCCTTTAGGGAAAAGTTACCTAAAATTTAAAGGACCCAATATACATAAGCTTTTTTGAAGAATTGAGAATTGTGTCCCTCAGGAGACACATACACACACACCTGTCCGAAAGGAGAATTTCAGTCTAGTCGTTAATCTTTTTAGATCAAATTTCACCCCCTCCTTCTCTTTCTCAGAAAAAAGACAGCGATATATTTTTAAGTAATTATTTCTCCTGTATATACTGTAACCTTACTCAAGAACTTTATTGTGAATTTTTTGTCTAAGCAAGTATTTCATGATTTAAGGTAACTGTATTAGAGAATGTAGACCTTTTTGAAAGTACTTTGAAACTTGTCTGATACTGATTTGTTATGCAGCAAGTAAAAGAAGGGACATCAAAACTATACAACTTATCAGACTCAGGGGAAAAGTGCATAAAAAGGAAAGGAAAACACCATCCATATTCTTAGTTGTCAGAAATCAAGAAGGTGAGTCTTACACTTCAGAGAAAAACATAAAGCACCGAGAGAAAAACATAAAGCACCGAGCCTGAGGACACCAGTTAATATATTCAAAGCAGAAAAGCATAGCCTGTGTCTTAACGTAGATAAGAAGGCTATGTCTGACAAGGAGATCAATTATATTTGTTCGTTCTTATTTCAAAGCTGAGAATTTACTTGGGCTTGGATATTAAATGTCTTCAGTTATTTGATAAAGAGCTCCAAATTGATTTTACTACTGACATGATTTAATCACAATAAACAAACATATAGCTCACAACATATCTGATTATTCATTCATTGTGTACCAAATTTTATAAAGATAAGTAATGTTAAAATTTATCTTATTTATGTAACTTTGCTCTTACATGTTGCTGTATTAAAATTATTCACTTAAAATGGTTACGTGCATACCATACAAAAAAATCAACACACTTGCAAAAGTGTATTTAAGAGTAAAATACAAAATAACAACTTAAAATATCACAAGATTTATATAATGTCACAGGTAATTTGTGCTAGAATAGGAAAAGTATTCTTGAATTCCATAATGTTTGCTAAGTCATTATTTAGTAAAAAGAAAAATTCTAGGCACAGCTACTCATGTTATCAGTGAATATGTTTGCGACTTCTCTCAGAGGGTTGTACTAGAGCTGAAGGGACCTACGTTCACACTGGGTTTGAGGTAATGCTGGATATACAGATAAGGTTAGAAAATAAGTTGTCAAAATGCCATTTTTGAGGGATTTGGTAACTTTACGAGAATTCTAAGGGAACATTCTGTTAACTATTGACATGAGGAAAACTTGCATAATTTACAGCATAATTATATAAAATTTTTCTCACTAACCACAACTTATCTTAGTATCCCAGGGGGTACATTAACACGAGGTTGTTGAGAACTAAGGTGTGGAATCATCCAGCTGCAAAAATGAGACCAGATTCAATATGTCATTTAAGAGTGACACAAATTTACTGTCAGAAATGATATATTGCCAATACAACTAAGTAGAGATGATTATGGCAGAACTACCCTACGTTCTTTTGATTTTGAAGAAAGAGTGGTAATTAAAGGCAGTTGTGCAAATTATTCTTGGAGGAAATGATTGGATTCTCATCAGGTTATATAAAACTACAAGCCAATAAGATAGCAGAAATGTTATATTTAGCAGAAATGTTATCTGGAAGAATGAATTGTATTTATTTGCATAAAAAAATAGTTCAATCAAAGTTCAAAGTGTATATATCATAACAAAGGTTTTGTATATAAAAAAAGGTAAAATAATTGAAGTGAAATGCTATAAATGTCTAGGCATTAAAAGTCCAGATAACTCTAAAACTTTCATTCTTCATATCATATTGAAGAACCTGTTTGAACAAAATAATTCCATAAATTAAAAAATGTCTAACTCCTGTGTGATACTTCTCCATTAATGTCTCCCACCTACTCTTACATCATATTTTAACCATTTTATTCATATAGAATATTTCATATACCGATATGTCCCTATTTTATTAAATGCATTCAATAATTCATTTTAATCAATTTATCCCATTATGTCATTATATAATTTCATGAAAATCCTTCATACAAAATTATTGTTTCACTTGATAATGTAGATGGAAAATGGGTAATATCTTTCCTCACACATCACAAGATGTATGGTCATTCCCCTATGAAAAATGACAGATTAACAACGCAAAAACAAAAAAATTTATTTAACCTGAATTTTATGTTACATAAGAGACTTCCAATGAAGATCAAAGTCCCAGGGATAACTGTGTATATTGTTAAATTTGATAAAAGAAGAGGATAGTAGTGGTAGAAAACAGGATTAGACAAAAGGAATATGATCATAGTAATATATACTATTATGCAGCAGGGCTTGTTCAAATTCCTTTCAGTATCTCTGTGTGACATTCTTTCTTCATAGGCAGGGGTAGGATATTTGTCACGTGAAGGTCTTATGATCTACTTTCAGGGAGAGTGCCATATTTGGAGTAGCAAAGTGTGTATTCGGCCAATATCTATTCTTCAACTTGCTGCATGCTTCATCTATGTCAACCTAGCTCATATTCCACATTCAGTAAGTTGATGTTTTTCATGGCAGTATTAATCCTCATGATTGAATGTGTTTATGTTAAAAATGTCAAATTAATTCAATCTATTTTTTTCTCTTTACTGTACCAATGGATGAAGAAAATTTCCCAAATATCTATAATGAAAATACAGCAAATTCAGGGCAGGACCTGTGGCACAAAGGAGTAGGGCACCAGCCCCATATGCTGGAGGTGGCACATTCGAACTCAGTCCAGGCCAAAAATAAATAAATAAATAAATACACACACACACATATAGTAAATTCATAGTGCTTAACTCATGGGAATCTGGGAATCCTACTATTACCTGAAAATCAATTATTTTCTTCCATATTAGAAGCTTTTTTTCTCACTCCAATTTCTTTTCCAACCCTTCTCCATGTTCCCTAAAACTCTTCTTCCCTCTCAGAAATATCTCACTTTCTAAGACACAATGAAAATAGAACATATTTTTCTATACATCTAACTTTTTTGTTTATTCTACTTAAAGAAAATCTAGCATATCCTATGTGTTTTAAGACCGCTTTATTCACCCTCTCCTATTTCAGTTCCATTGTCCTTTTACTTCTTTCATGTAAGAAAGGGTTAAATCCTTTCTTTTCCCTTGAAAATTCTTAAAATACTGAAACCACCTTTGGAAAGTAGAAGATGATAGATATTATACCACTGTTATTTAATACTATTTCTATAGTTTGTATAACTTGATGGAGCTTTTTATCATACTAATAAATGAAGTGTTCACTGAGCACCTTTGCAGAAGAGCTGAACCTAGTTGTGTACTGAGACCCCTATGCCAGAATAAAAAATTAAGAAACTATTCAGTCTTACAAAAAATACAAATTTGGCTCACAAAATAGGTATACCTTCGGGTATTAAATTTCCAGAAAGAAAACACTCATGGCAATTGACTTTTCAGTCATAGATTTTAAAAATTTACAAACACATTCATTATGAATCTTCACCTTAGTTATCTACTGCCAAAGACAGCTTCACCCCATTATAACCACCTCAGTTCAACTGAAACCAACCTCTTTTTCAAACATGCCTGGAATTACAAGATTCAGCAAATAAAAAAAAAAAAGAATGCCAAGCTAACTTTATTTCAGGTAAACATTGAAATTATTTTTGCTATAAAGTTGTGATAGCTTAAGACTTACAGTAAAAAATATTGTGTATCCAATAATCCAATTTAATGGGTAGTCTTTATTTTATCTAGGACACAGCCCTAGACAAGGTCTATTTTACAAAAATCCAAACCAGAAATAAATCTTTCAGAATCCCGGTTTACAAAAGGCCAGAAAAAAATCACTTATACAACGTCAGTAACACAAAAGAGTTCTAAGAACTTATAGAAGAAATTCCCAGTGAGACACTGTTCTCAGAAGCAAATAAGTGGTGCAGGATAGACCCATATTGCTACTAAAAGTCAAAATCATAGCACAGATAGCAGCACCTAGGGTGAGGGGTTAGGGGAGAAGGAGAAAATTGTAAGAAAAGAGAAACTTTCTTAATGTTACACATAAGAAATATTTGGATTTTGCTGAGGTTCTATCTTCTAACATAGACTCAGAACATTGTTCCATCAAAGGGGTAATTGTGGCAATTACCTTGGTGATAATGATAATTCCTTTATTTCAAAGACTAAACCTAGGTAAGAATATTCATACCTATCATGTGAAATGAGTCTGCCATCTTGACTGCTGCAGAAAATAATTTTAATATGGCCAATTCCAGCTTCTAAGCATCCCTTGGGAGTTTCTTCATCACTTTAGTGTTCTTAATGCATTTTATGTATGTTTAACTTTATTTCCCATGTTGAGGTCTGTGTGGAAGGCCTCTATGTGTTAAATATCTGGGACACAGCCTTATACAGGGTCTATTTTACAAAAATTAAAATTTGTTTAATCTAGGTGAGGGTTCTACCTGGATTAAAAAATAAGCTCGGTATTTTAAGAGCAAATATTTGTATTACAATTTACAGGATACTTTTTCTGAACTTCTGAGTTATGTTTCTGTCTGGTTTTTATGTCACCACCCAAGTTCCGAAGCAGTAACAATTTGCCATCCTTGCTGACTACTGCTATCCCTTGCTCTGATATTTTTTGGTGTTTAACATTCTAACTCTAGAAACAGTCTCTTGCTCTCACATTTGAATCACAGGGAAAATTTCCCCTAAGATTCTTACATTAAATTTACTGGCGATTCATCTAATCATGATCGTCCCTCCTCCCTGGAGGACAAATTTACTGCAGTTCAGGTTGGCCTCAAAAACTTCAACTTTTCTCTGTCATTTACGATAAGACGTAAACAAATCGTGCTATGTTAATGGCAACAGAAAAACAATTTCTGATATCTTTCCTACTGGAGAAGGTATTTCTGTTCGTGCAATTTTATCTAACTAAATTATAAATACATTTATAATACCTTAAAATCTTGATACCTTCATGATTCATTACCTGCAGAAAACATGTAATTGACTCATAGTAGGTCTTCCCTAACACACTGCCAGACAAGGTTCTAAATTCATTAACATAGTCCTTCAAATTAAGCATGTGAAGTCTCTACATGAGAGACATGAATGTAATAATTTAAGGCGTTTTTTAGAAAACAACAAAAGGATGCATTTACTTTCTTATATAAGATAATTTGACACAGAGGCCCCTTGCATTTCTCTAATAATTTACACAAGTCTCCCTACAATCTGCTTTTCTCTTGTTTTGCTGTCTACTGTGAAGATCTTCCCCACCATGTCTTCGCTTAGATACTAATGCCATAATTTTACAGATGTTTCACCTCAGGAAGTGTAATATCAGTTTCATCATCTACATAAATGTTATTTAAATCACAAACTAGTATTTTAAGACCCCTACGCTGCTGTGCTTATGTTATTTTCCAAAGAAATCTAAACAAATAATAGTCACAATCTCTTGTGGCTATTACTCATGAAAGGTATTGTCCCAAATGTTCTCTTATTATTGACTCTATCTTTGAATTAATTTATTGATTATAATAATGTTCAATGGTAGCCTTTAATACTTAAAGCACTCCGTATAATATAATTTCATTGACTAAATTTTGGGTGAGTTAAAAACAATCTTAAATGTCCTCCTGGTAAATCTAATGTACATTAATAGTTGGGACCCACTATTCCAGATGATATCTCCCAGTTTGCTCCCACAGATCTATTGCTAAGACATATTGTTGGGACATATTTGTTCCTAAAGATAGTTATTTAAAAGATACTCCCTTTTTCTACAGCATATTAGTAAGTATATATGATGTTTTTTAATTTCCGTGTCCCCCTTGGTTGTATTACAATCTCAACTTTACTTACGAGATCTTCCCTTTCCATTCTGTTTTAATAGTACATGTTTGATTGTTGTTGTTTACTTATTTACCGCGGTGAGTACTGTCTGAGATTTCTGCATGTAAGTGGATGTGGTATTGTGATATGAGTACACACAGATACCCATCTCACTAAACTGAAATTATATAACTTAGGTTAAAAAGAATAAAATACATTGAATAAAATGATTAGTTGCAAATCTCAAAAAGTTAAGTTATAAATCAAGCCAATTACCCTCTATATTAGAATTTTATGAAAATATTAAAAATACTCCTAAATTATATTTAGTTGAACATTAATCTCTTATGATAGAGTGTGAGAACTCAGACTCTCAACTTAGATAATTATTTCAGGTACATAATTATTTTAATTAAAATAAACCTGGTCAATTGTGTGGCATATAATAGGTGCTCAAAATTATTGGTTTGTATTTTTAGCCAAGAAAAACATACAGATAAGAAACAGAGAGCACAGTCAAGGGTTCATGGAAATGAATTTAAGGTAGACTTGGGCAATAAGATGAAAGAAATCCCTAATGCTAGATTAAAATATAGTTGGAATTATAAGGCACAATAAGAATACGTTGGAGCTTGGTTTAAAATGAAGATACAGAGGTTTATTTCAAAGATTGTTATTCATTACAAATGTTATGAGGGTCAACACATCTGAATTTTAAACTGAGGTGACTTTGATTCAAGTTTGTTTATAGCCCTTACATTTGAAACAATACTAAGTTTTTGAATTTAAACTTGAAAAGCAATGAGAATATTTTGGTTAAGAACAAAGCCTCTGCCCTTGAATATCTGATTTTATACTTTTTCTGGTACCCTTGCCTATAATCTATTCTATAAAAATAGTGCCTACTCTATAGTTTCTATAAGAAATAAATATTCCTAAATTACTGTAAGACAGTACTTGACACACTAAACCCTCAATAATATTAGATATTACTGGGTTTTTTTTTATATAATGGTGTGTTATTTAACATTACTGTATGTGAATTCAAATGGCTTACTTAGCTTCACTAATGAATGAATGGAACAAGCCAAAATTTATTTTAAAAATGTAGCTGGATGTCTTGGTGTGTATGTGAAATCTCAGCTACTCTACAAAGCTAAGTCTGGAGAATTCTATGAGCCAGTAGCTTGATGCCAGCCTGGGCACCATAGGCAGACCCTCTCTTAAAATAAAATCCAATAGTGTTTTCAAAATGGTTTAGAAACAAGAGATTCCATGTAAAAGGTTCTTATAATTATCTACATCAGACGTGATGGCAAAAGATCAAAAAGCACATGTCCAATATATTTTGGCATCAAGTATTTTCATAATATTAAACCCTAGTGCAATGTCTCATTTCAAAAGTCAATATTAAACATAACTTATTAGATGTAATGCAATATATATGTTTTACTAATTCATCATTTTGTTATATTCACCTTACCTTTCTTAGACTGCAACATTTTAATTGTTTCAGTGTGCACCCAAATAACATTTTTATATTAAAATTATTTTTCATTTGTATAAGTACATTTTTAATAGTGACAATATCAAATTAGTTTACAAATTAAAAAAAAAAATTCCAAGACTGAGTGATGTGGCTCATGTCTGTAATCCCAGCACTTGGGAGGCCTGAACGGGTCGATTGCCTGAGCTCAAGATTTGAGACCAGCCTGAGCCAGAATAAAACGTCATCTCTAAAAATAGCCAGGGGTTGTAGTGGGCACCTATAGTCCCAGCTGCTTGGGAAGCTGAAGCAAGTGAATCATTTGAGCCTAAGGAGTTGGAGGTTGCTGTGAGCTATGGCACCATGGCACTCTATCAAGAATGACAAATTGAGAGTGTGTTTCACGACACACACACACACACACAAAAAGAGCCAGAACCCTTCTCTAAAAAGGAGCCAGGTGCTGTGGCAGGCACTTGTAGTTGCAGCTACTTGAGAAACTAAGGCAACAGAATCGCATTGAGCCCAAGAGTTTGAGGTTGCTGTGAGCTATGATGTCCACAGAAGGGGACAAAGTAAGACTTTCTCTCAAAAAAAAAAAAAATATTCCCTAATGAATTTTCTGTAGCTATAAAGATAGATGCTAGAGATCAATGATAGAGATCAATTGATCAATCACTACATAGTCTACATTTGTATATACTACCCTTTAGCTTCGTGAACAGGATGATGGGAGTAGAAAAAAATCAAAGCACCTGTATTTTTTTTCTGAAATTAATAATAATATTCACTTCTATAATATTGTGATTTACATCAGAATTTTAAAATTCAGCACAGGCAACTATTTGAACTACCATGATAAAACATTTTATAAAGACCAAGAATACAATTATTAAAACTGATTTGTCAGGCAGCACCTGTGGCTCAAAGGAGTAGGGCACCAGACCCATATGCCAGAGGTGGCGGGTTCAAACTCAGCCCTGGCCAACAATTGCCAATAAATAAATAAATAAAGATTTCAGTGCTAAAACTTAAAAAAAGAAAAAACTGATTTATCTAAAGATGAGATTCTCTATGTTTACAAAGAACAATAAATAATATTTATTAAAACATAGTTTTGTGTGTAAACATTGTTAAAAATTGGTACAAAAATTTACACCCACGTATTAAAGAGTTCAAGTCACTCATGCAAAAGAG
This sequence comes from Arctocebus calabarensis, assembly GCA_963573935.1. Lineage (NCBI taxonomy): Eukaryota > Metazoa > Chordata > Mammalia > Primates > Lorisidae > Arctocebus > Arctocebus calabarensis. Next base: position 827 of record CAUYON010183981.1, on the reverse strand, counting down.
ATACATCATCACTTAAGCAATAATTGAGTCTGTAGAATATTTTTCAATGTATTTTGTGTATTTATAATAACAATGAGAGAAAAGAGCTTAAGTATAAAATATTCTTTGCTCAAATCAAGAACCTCATGAAATAATATATGACTTCCCCAAATCAAGTAAACAATATAGGACTACTCAAAATCAAGTATTTTAACAATGATACACCATATCCACAGTATGTTCTTAATCACTTAAGTAAATATCTCAAATTATAAGCATTTAATCCTTCTGCAATGGAGACAGAATTAAAAATATCTATGATATCCATCCTTACAATGAAGCTAGAGAAAAAAGAGAATTCTCTCAATTTCAATTTAATTTATTTATTTATTATTTTATTTTTGTGAGACAGAGCTTCAAGCTGTCACCCTGGGTAGAGTGCTGTGCCATCACAGCTCACAGCAACCTCCAACTTCTGGGCTCAAGCAAGTCTCCTGCCTCTGCCTCCCAAGTAGCTGGGAATACAGGCACCCTCCATGGCGCCCGCTATGACACCGGGCCATTTTTTGGTTGCAGCTGTCATTGTTGTTTGGCAGGCCCAGGTTGGATTCGAACCCGCCAGCTCAGGTGTATGTGGCTGGCACCTTAGCCCATTGAGCCACAGGCGCCAAGCCACAATTTCAATTTTAATTCAAATCGATATGTTGTAGGATTTTATTTATTAACTGGCATCTGCTTACATAAATAATTGTGCCATGCTATTTAAAGATAAACACAGACAGGTCTTAGAATACACAAAAGGCTTTCTGGTTCAAAACTCTCTTCAGCCTAAGGGGCTATCAAGTAGA
>CAUYON010183980.1:0-74844 GCA_963573935.1 Arctocebus calabarensis | reverse complement strand
TGTAGTCCCAGCTACTTGGGAGGCGGAGGCAGGAGACTCGCTTGAGTCCAGGAATTGGAGGTTGCTGTGAACTGTGATGCCCTGGCACTCTATCCAGGGTGACAGCTTGAGGCTCTGTCTCAAGAAAAAAAAAAGATCCATGGAACAAAACTGAAAACCTAAATGAAACCAGCCCTGGATTACCCTCTGATCTTCAACAGTGCAAACGAAAACATACTGGGGAAAAAAATCCCTATTTCATCAACTGTGCTAAGAAATGGTTAGCCCACGTAAAAGACTGGAACTGGGCTCACACTTTTCACTACTTACAAAAATTAACTCAAGTCCATTAAAGATTGAAATCTAAGGCATGAAACTAAAACAACTCTAGAAGAAAGTGTGAGCAAAACTCTGAATCTTATTGGCCTTGGAAAAGAATTTATGAAGACCCCATTGGCAATTGCAGCAACAACAAAAATAAATAAATGGGATCTGATCAAGTTAAAAAAGTTCTGCACAGCTAAGGACGCAATCAGCAAAGAAAAGAGAGTATTTAGAGAGAAGGGAATTTGCATACTGCAAATCTCACACAAGGCTAATAACCAGAATCTACTAACAATGATTTTTTAAAATAGTAGCAAAATTTTTAGAAAAAAATGTAGAGCTTCTCTGGGTGACAGTATATTTGAATATATTCCATACATATATATTGATTTATATTAGGCAAATTGTTTTAAATTTCTTTTGTTGTATCCTGTTTCTTAATGTTTTAGTGATAGCTAAGTGATACTTTGGAGGGTTGTTTGCAGAATTCTGTGATGTAGGCAATTTACCCAGCCTGAACATTGAATGATTGATGTTGATGCCAATTACAGGGTCTTGGTGGAGTCCTCTTATAGTTTCTGAAGTTTCACCTTGGAAATGTAAATTGCTTAAGGTTACAGCAGGTGAATAACAAAGAATGATGATTCAGTTTGTATCTGTCTTATGGCAGTTCCTGCCTCCCCCCTAAAAACAGCAATATATAAATAATAAATATATAAAAATGTATTTTTAAAACCTATAACAAACTTTGGTCCTTTTGAAATTATATTACCAACTTTTAAACAGTAATGTCAATTTTAAAACCATTTCTCTAGTGATTACAATTTTATGAATCTTATTATGGAGATTCTTTTCTGCTTACTGGTCTGTTTTTTTACTTTGACTCTTGTCCTAAAATCTGAATCCCTGGTTTGGCTTCTGTTTTATGGGACATAATTTCATGCATTTCATCTCTTTGTTTGCTGTAATTAATCTCTGTTATCTGTAAATTAATGTGATAAAGAGAATCAAGTTGGATAAATCATAGAAGTGGAATATATTGAAAATAAAATACAGTTAGGGAATTTAGATTAGGTGTGTTTAATAGCCATGACACTATTCTTTTGTTGACTTTTCTTTGAAATTTGCCTCACATTCAAGATTGTTCAATTCTTATGTGGGAATGCTTTGTCCCCCATTTAATATTAGGATTACTTTATAGGAAAAACTTTAAAAACATTTCAGACTTCATTTCACTGGATATTCTAAATAAGGATAATAGATCAAAAGAAAGTACAAAGATATAAAACTATAGGACATATAAAAATTTACGTTTTTGTAGAAGTCATTTCAGTATATTTAGCATACTTAGTAAATTAGGGAAAGTATTAGTTTTTAGTATGGATGAAACACGTAACAGCACTTAATTACTTAGGAATTTATCTGTTCATTGACCACTAGGGGGCTATATAGTACCTTATTGCTATTGATAGAGCTGCTTTTCGTGTATTTAAGTATATTTAATGTGGACTTCTTTCTCTTCTGCGTGGTGTTCTAGTACATCATGTCTTACTCAGAATTTGGAACAAATACTTGGAGTCATTATGTGTGTTGTCATATAATATGTGGGGATACCTAGGATTTTTGTCTTTGCTTTTTTTTTTAAATGAGCAACTAGTGTATCTTAATTTTGTTATTAGTAACAATAAAAACTGATAAAAGAATGAATCTTGGGATAAGTATACTTATGTATGCAAACTTAGTACACTTTGGGAATATAAACATACTTTTTGAAAATTTCTCAGTTATCTGCACATAAATACATAAAACCAAAAGGACTCTCATTGTTAGTTGCTCTGAGCTTTTCAGCATATATGTGGAAGAAGAAGGATCTCCTCAAAGAAGTTATCCTTTTTGTCCAAACAACAGTTGCTTCAGTCTTCCTTAATTTCTTCTGTTTGCTTGGGGTAAAGAATGAGACCTAAATAGTGTGGACCTTTGAACAATCTACAGCCTACAAGACCTGAATGGTGTGAATATGTCGAGTGAGTCATGAACGGCCAGTAACACTGTTCAGGCTCTTATGACCTGCATAAGATGCAGCTTTCCTAAAAGGTCTTAATATTCAGTTAAAAAAATAAAAAACAGTGTGCTGTTTCCCAACATGACTGTGAGCCAACGTGTGGACTACTATTAATCTTTAATAGCTTCTTGAGAGGCAGTTCAAGATCTGAGCAGAGCCTTGATTAGATTATGTCTTCTTTGCATATACTTTAAAACAGTGCCTCTCATTAATTTCTGTAGCACATTTCAGGGAGAAATAATGACTTTTTTTGTTAACTACTATTTATACTCTTAGGGAAGGAAGGTTGGTGCGATACTCGGGAGAAACATTATTTACACGTAGAGGAGAACTTGAAAGAGGGTCACATGAAACAGGAAGAGCAGTAATGAATTTAAAGATGTAAAAGAACTTCATCTTTGTGTCTCTCCTCCTTTGATTTATCAATTTTAATATCTATTTCCTCAAATTATTAGTGTAATAAAGTGGCAAAATTTTGATTTTTAGATATAAATTTTATTGAGAAGTTAGTCTTTGAATACTAATGAACTTCTTTTCAATTTAAAGTCATTGCTATGATAGAGTAGTATTCTCTAAGTATAACCAAAGCTTTAGTACTATGTTTACTAGTTTATTGTTTCACTATCTTTTCTGAAAACTACAACTTTTGCTACCTTTTGGTAGATTAACATAAGCCTGAATTCTGACCTTTTTGTTCAAGTAATGAAATGAGTTATTGTGAATGTTAAATTCTTAAATGGTCAAAAAGAATAAAACTAATAAAAAGAGAGACCAAATTTGGATATGTTGAGAAACACCTGGATTGCATCTTCTTTGAGGGGGAGAGGTGTTTGATGCTATCAATGGGTTGAAGACCTCAAATACTATCTTTCTTTTTTTTTTGCAGTTTTTGGCTGGGGCTGGGTTTGAACTCACCACCTCTGGCATACAGGGCTGGCGCCCTACTCCTTTGAGCCACAGGTGCCACCCTCAAATGCTACTTTTTAACATTTATCTGGAGAAAGGATTCACTTTCTATTTAAAATTCAGTTCATTTTAACAATATTATTTGAGTGTTCAAAGAATTGCCATTATTCTTCTAAGATATGCCACAGTTTAATACTAGCTTTTGTAGGGGTTGAGGAAGGAGGGAGTTGTGACACATTACTATGTTAAATGTATACATTCATTGTGAGCTGTGTTACATTTACTAAAGGTTAATGGGGAGAGAGCAAGTGCAGAATTGAGGGTTTGTGATATTTTATAATGGCAAAAGGTCACTTTGATTTGCCCAAAACTTAAGAGATTTGGGAAAACTGCATTAATGTGAGTACTAGAGATTGCCATCAGTGATTTTTTATTTTAATTTTTAAATTTCAGGTTATTATGGGGGTGCTAATGTTTGGTTACATAGTTTGCTTTTATATGGTTAAAGTCAGAGTTATAGGTGTGTCCTTCACCTGGAAGTGTGCTGTATACCAGTGCAATCTGTCCACTGATGGGAATTTACCCATTTCCTTCCCCCCCCACTCCCAACTTTAATTTCACCAATTTTTGCTTCCATATTTAAGCATATATGTGTTGATCAATTTGTTCCAGGTATCAGTGATGTCTGGACTACTCTGGAATGATTTTAAAAGTGAAAACTTTTTTACTCCTACTTCCCCTTACCCATTTATAGGAGATAGAAAGAGGCCATAGGTGCCAGAAAGGTAATTTAAATGAATGAAATGACACTAGGAGAACCAAAACATTTCTAAAAAGGGAAGATGGCTGTGATAATTGTGGTCTTGATATTTTCCATGTTTTTGAGTTTTTCAGAAGTCACTTGACTTCCAGATTTTCATATAGTATTTATCATTTTTTTAACATGTTAGTGTCCAAATTTTACAAAAGACTTTTTATAGGTTAGTTTGATTTATGGAACTCATTTTTCACTGGACATATATATGGAAGGAGAGTGGCCTGTTTATCACTCATTACAAAGTTAAAATAGTTTGCTTCCAGTGCAGATTTCTTAATGGGAATTGAGTTTTTAGCAATGGAAGCACTGCATATGCCTAGCATATTAAGTGCCTTAGCCAGTAGAGCAAGAACTTTATTTCTTACGAATTTGGTATACTGGTTTTAGGTGTTAAACTGCCACATGAATTGACTTTATTTAAAAGAAATGTGTATCCCAACTTGAACAGATAATTTGAAGTGGATTATATATATGAGAAACACCTATAATAAAGTGATAAAGTGTCCGTGAAAATCAGAATGAGGGCAATACTGGGGTAGAATATGAGGACAAAGCCATCAGAAGAGATAAGCAGTGAGTTATGATGGGTTGGGGTAGGCTGGTAATAGAATATCAGTAGGCTGCTCCTCAGGGCCTACAGTAGTACACAGCCATTTACAAACATCTGACTTATGTACACCTGCACTTACGAAAAGAAGTTATTAAAGGTAATAAGTATATATTTTACAAGGGTACATGTTAAATTTACTAAGTGTAGAGTATAAATGTCTGAACACAATAATTAAGAAAATGCAGTGAAGGCTATGTTAACAAGTTTGATGAAAATATTTCAAATGGTATGTAAAACCAGCACATTGTATGCCATGATTGCATTAATATACACAGCTATGATTTAATAAAGGAAAAAAAAAGGTAATGAGTAAATGTACCTGTTCCAACTTATATATAAATTCAAATTAAAAACATACCTACAGAACCTATCTTTTTCATTACCTGGGACTGCCTTAATTTTCAAAGTGTGACCCAGAACCAGCTAGCTGCATCAGAAACATCTGGAGTGCTTATTAGAAGTGCAGGTTGCTGGGCCAGGCGAGGTGGCTCACGTCTGTAATCCTAGCACTCTGGAAGGCCTAGGCAGGTGGATTGCTTGAGCTTAAGAGTTGGAGACCAGCCTGAGCAAGAATGAGACTCCATCTCTAAAAATAGCAGAGTAAGTGCATTGTAGCGGATGCCTGTAGTCTTAAGAGTTTGAGGTTGCTGTGAGCTGTGACTTCATAGCGCTCTACCAAGGGTGACAAAGTGAGACTCTGTCTTTAAAAAAAGAAAAAAAAAAAAACTGAAAGAAAAGAAAAGAAATGTAGATTGCTGGATTGCATTCCAGTGCTACCTGACTAAACAACAAAGTTGGGATATTCATTCTTGGGGGGGAGGGATATTCATTTTTAATGATCGCTCATGTGATTTTCATGTATACTAAAATTTGTAAAATATTGGCCTATGATTTGATCTCTCTGCTTCCTTGTGGTAAAATTAAGAGGACTCAGTAGATCATTCTTTCAGAGGAAGAGAAAGTATATCACACACACATAGACACCTAACACACCCCTTTCCTACTGTTACATAAGAAGAATTTCTTACAGAGGGCTTCCTAAATGACTCAGTAAATCATACCCTCATTAACATCTCTGTAACAAATGCATCAGTGCTCACGAATAGTGATAGTGTGATTTCTGAAGTCAGGCTGGGATTTGAAAATACTAGCTCTTTCACTTTGTGACAGTTTGACCTTGCACAAACTGAACCTTGTTAACTTAGGGATGATAGTACTATCTACCACATAGGGTTAACGAGAGGATTCAATAACATAATTTACGACAAGTACTCAGGATGTTAAGTTCTTAGTAAGTGTTACCTATTTTGTAGGGTTCATTATTGTGATGTTATAAGTCTGTGCTGAAACTAACTAGTCCAGGCTAAATGGCATACTTTGCAAAGTTACTTAGTTAATTTCCTGGGTGGCTTGAAACTGTTCCACTGAATTTTGCCTGAATTATTATGGCTGTTAGCATGTAGTTCAGCTGTTTGATATTGCAAATTTTGTTAGCACTAACTTTGAAGTATTCTGGATCTGTGACAGATATTGTTTCCGTAATTGATTGTTAATGCTGAACCTAGAAGGAATTTGAAAAAGAACTTTAAAGTAATTTTAGTAACTTGGGGCCTTGAATACACATATGAAAATGTACAGAAATGAAAATGAAAGTTATATTTTTTAATGATACTTGGGTGTTCTTGAACTAAATAGCTAGAATTCGAATAAATGCAAGGAAAATTTTTCTTCGGCACTTCTGTAGAAGTTCTAGAATTACTGCTTGATACTACAGAAAATGTCTGATTTTTTCAAAGTGAAGAGATGATTATAAATAAAGTAATCACTATGAATATAACAACAGTTGCATGTAGGTTGAGATTATCTTTGTTTAGGAAGCATTTTAGGATTCATTTTAGAGAATACATTGTGTAAATTGTTGATATAGCTACTAGCTATATGCAATATAGAATATTAACTTAATTGTTACTGTCAAGTAGCATCCTGTACATAAACTTTACTCTCTAATTGTATGAAATAAAAATGGAAGGATGATAATTGTTTTCGTCGATTAGGGTTAAAAATGTTGTAGAAAATGTTTTTGTATATCTTTTTTTCCAGAAGAGGGTCTCCTTTATTCAAATGTACCTTTTCCTTCTGTAAGATACTTTTTGTCCTGCAGTTGTTAAAGCCAGTTTTTCTGCTTTAGAAATAGCAGTTACTTTTAGGAGATGCTTTACTTTCAAAGTGAAAATGCTATAATTTTCTGTATTTTCTTGTTAGTCTTAAATGGCAGTTTCTGGTTATTGAAATCGGGTGTAAATGAGGAGTGAAAATAACAAAGAAGTTACTGGTGAATCAGGGAAGTAAGTGCTAAGAGTTACTCATTGCTATCTACAGGTTTTGGTTCTCTATGTCCACATTATAAATTTAATTTTCTAGAATGAATTGTTTGCACTTTACCAATATGTTAACCCTAAACCCATCTGTCTTAGGGTTTAATGAGTGAAAAATTTAAATATATTAAGGTACATTTGTAGTGTTTATCACTTTAAGTTTCAGTTTGGGAGTTTATTTCTCATTGTCATTTTATTCTGTTACCTGGTATAGAAAAGAAGATTAAAACTTTGAGACAATTATTATTCTCTGTTAGATAACCCTAATTTTTTTCCATTTTTATGCTTCTTCACTTCAGAAAGGAATAGAGCAGAGATTATAAACTGGTATATTACATAGTGTTTTTGCAAACAGATTTAAATTTATTGCCAACATTTAAACTTCTTGATAGTTCACATAAAAATATTGGTTTTTCACCTTTGAAACTAGGAAACATCTGGCCTTATGGGGCCCCGTGTGCTTGCATGACACCAATCAATTGCACCTTTTAGATGGGCTTTCCAGGTCTTAAACTTGACCTGTTTCTCTTATTTATTTTACCTGCTTGTTTCTCAAATCATTTGAGTTTATTCGGAATATAGACAAAAGCATGAAATCCAAAAGGGAGTTGATTTTTCCTTTCTTTGTCATATATCAAAATTCCTTGAATGTAAATTTAAGCTAAGGTGGTGTTTAATTTTTTTCAGCACATAGTCAATTTATTGTAAAAGTTCTACGTATGTTTGAAAAGGTTTACATTTCACAGCTCTTTTGTACACTGTTCTATTTATGCCCATTTATTTCAAATCACTGATTTTGACAGGAAAATCTTTGTTTTTTTGACTTCTGTTTTTATCAATGAATATATTTAAAATTTCTCTACATAATTGTAGCTTTGCCCACCCGTTGTAGTTCTACTTTGCTTTATGTATTTGTTTGTTTGTTTGTTTGTTTCAGGTTTATTGGGGGTACAAAGAATTAGGTTACACTGTTTTTACATTTGTTAGGTAAAGTCCCTCTTACAATTGTCTCCTACCCCTAGCCCCCTCCCTCTCTCTATTTCCTCTCCCTTGTTCCTTCTCCCCCCACCTTGAATTGGTTTGAGATTTTCTCTTATGTGAGTATGTATTAGAGCATCTAGTGGCTTCATATTGGAATTGAGTACATCGGATTCTTGCTTCAATATTCTTGTGATGCTTTACTAAGAAGAATGTGTTCCAACTCTATCCAAGTTAATACAAAAGATGTAAAATCTTCATTTTTTAAAATGGCTGAATAGTATTCCATGGTATATGTGTACCACAGCTTGCATATAACTTTTTTTGAAGTTTTGTTATGAAAATAACCATATAGCCATATACTTTGTATATGCCTCGTTTCCACTGGGTCTTATCAAGGTAGGAAATTGTCACCAGAAATTTTGCTACCATTAAAATAACTACTAACTCACATTTTCTTTCTGAATCACCTGTTGTTCTTTCCATTCTTAAATTTTGAAATTCATACTCCACTAGGATGATTATATTTCATATTATAACTAGTAAACCAGTGTTCCTGGAGCTCCTTGCTTTGTAAGATGTTTCAGCTATCTTTTGCTACCTAACATATCATCCCCATAGCTTTGTAAATTATAAAAGACAAGAATTATTATTTCTCATTGTTCCTATCGGTTAGGAATTGTTGGGAGGGCTGATATGGCCCTTACTAATTTAGGGATGCAGTCAGACTGTGGCCAAAGCTAAAACAGGGGTCTAGAACAGCTGTGGACTGACTAGGAATTTTTTTTTTTTTATATAGTCTTAGTACTTCTCCATATAGTATATTCTTTGCTTCCCCTATCAGAAGTATCAAGTAAATGTTCTAGGAAGCAAGAAAACAGAAACTCCTTTTTACAACTTACCCTAGGAAGCCCTTTGATAACACTTTCATCATCTCTAGTGGTCTAAACAGTCCCAAAAGTTTGGCCAGTTATTAAGAAAAGTGGAGATGGTATATACTTCTCACTGGGAGGAATGTCAGAATCACATTGCATGGAGAGTGAGCAAGATGGGGGACAGTGTTGCTGCTATCTTTGAGAAGACAATTTGCTATAGGAGGTCTTATTCCTGTTTATTTTTCTTCATTTGGACGTAATAAAAATCAGGCACATTAAGACAAATTTCATATATAAATGTCCTGTACAAACTTACATTTCTGCAGTATGGATAGTAAGAAGTCAGTTTCCAAACAACCAAGTTAGAAAGTAACAAAAGTAGGTTAGGACTTAACATTCTATAGAATACGTTAGATCTGCTTTTACAAAGCACAAGTATAGGAATTAGATATACCAGGGTTAAGAATCTTCTGAATTGCCGGGTATCTGTGTTACCTTGGGCAAATTTATAAATCTTTCTGTGCCTCAGTTTCCTTGTCTATAAAAAGGTAGGATGATGATACCTCACAGTATTTTGCTGGTAATTAAGTGAAATAAAGCATGGTTTACTAGGAAATCTATTTATCTTTCCCTTTTATGATGTCCCAACCTGAAAAAATACATATACATTTCCTAAGCTCTATCCGCAAACTTTCTTTGTATCTCTTTTTAATCACTGATAATCTCTTGGCATCCCTAGAGTTCTTTCTCTTTCCATCCTAGATCTTTCTATTTCAGACATACTCAGGAATGATAGGGACTGAGTTTTGTATGTTTTAAATCTTTCATGATAGCCAGTTAGTGTTTTACTTATTGGAAAAAATGGAAACTAAGATTCTCAGTGTAATTTAAACTTTAGCTACAAAATTAATGTTGATGTTTAGCAGACAATGTATTTTGTTGAACATATAATTTTGACAATGTAAGAGCCTAGTGGTATCAACTGTCAGCATATCCAAGATTGTGATCCTAAGTATGTATATTCTGTAACTTCATTCATTCTATTACTTAAATTCTATACCAAAATACTTTACTTTTGAGTACAAATCTCACATCCTCTTGTGCCATGTTACTGACAATTACATAAATGAAGTTGTGGTACTATGTCTCAATCAAAAGAATTTTTATTATTGTATTAGAATCTCAACAATGTAGGAAACAATTTTTTCTTCTTCCTATTTTACTTTTTAAAATTGTCAATATTTTGTCAGATATTTTATATTTCCATAAGTTTAGCTTTTTATTTTTCATAAAATAAATTTTATAATGGTGAACTGTCAGTTTGGCAAGCATTCTGCCTTTGTAGCTTAGTTTAGTTTTAATTTTTAACAGTTGTATAGCAAAACCATCTTCTTTACTCTGCTTTAAAAGAATTATTAGTATTTTGTCTTCATTCCTAATTATTATTATAGCATTAGTATTATGACTTGCAGGCCTGTAACACTCTTTGGAGTTTTTCTAAGAGAAATAAATGATTGATAAATATTGAATTTATTTTAGCTGAAAGGTTGATGAACTATTTGTTTAAATTTGATAATAACAGTATTTAAATGATGGTTCTTAAGAACTTATATTAAATAAATTATTGTTTTCTTACACTTAAATTTTATTTTGAGAATTATTGAAAATTAGGTTGCTTTAAATCACTTACTACCTCATCACATGAGGCTTTGCATGACTGAAATACCTATAATTACTGTGTCATTTTTGTCATAGTTGACTTAAGGTATGATTATAATAATCACCAGCTAAATTCTTGGTGAGCAGCTGTGCTATGTAAGACCAATTTAACAGCGAGGGTAACTGGGCTCAGACTGTAAGAGTTAAACTTCCTCATGAGGCAAGTTATGTTACAGTCAGTGAGGATTTCAGATTGGGTGTTTCTGAAATACTTAAAAGTTCAGTCTGATAGTTGGATTTTTGTTCCATTTCAAATATTTTTTTCAATGTTTAATGAAAAAATGAGGGAAAGTGTCATTTGAAGGTTAACAACTAAGTTCTTAGACACAAATAGAGGACTAAAATCTAGAGCTTACTTATTAAAACTTACATATTCTCTGAATGTCACTGACTATTTGGGCTACGATAGCAAGTAGGTGAGGAAATGTATACACATACACACATACATATGCACACTCACTTACTATAGTATAATGTGGAATCAGAAAAATCCTGAGGTTATTTTTCTTGAATTTTATTCTTTCAATCTATTTATTTATTTAAGACAGAGTCTCACTTTGTCGCGCCTGGTAGAGTGCGGTAGCGTCACACAGCTCACAACAACTTCTAACTTTTGGGCTTAAGCAATTCTCTCGCCTCAGCCTCCTGAGTAGCTGAGACTTTATGCACCTGCTACAATACCTGGCTATTTTTTTAGAGACGGCGTCTTGCTCTTTATCAGGCTGGTCTCAAACTCGTGAGGTCAGGCAATCCACCCACCTCGGCCTCCCAAAGTGTTGGGATTACAGGTGTGAGCCACTGCCCCCGGCCCTTTCAGTGCTTTTTTAAAATTTCAGAATTTTATAGGGGTACATATGTTTTGGTTACATGGATTGCTTTTATACTGCTTGAGTCAGGGTTTTAAGTATGCCTGTTACACAGATAGTGTTCATTGTACCTTAGGTGTGGTTTCACCTATCCCCACCTTCCCCTCATATGCTTGAGTTTTACTTCTATCTACATATGAGTGTGGATTAGTTTAATTCCAGTTTAAACAGTGTGTACATGTGGTGTTTGTTTTTCCCATTCTTTAGATACTTTGCTTAGGATAATGGTCTCCAGTTCTATCCAAATTGTTGTAAAAGGGATTAAATCATTTTTCTTCATAGCTGAGTAGTATTCCATGGGGTGTGTGTGTGTGTGTGTGTGTGTGTCCACTCACGAATTGATGGGCACTTGGACTGATTCCATATCTTTGTGATTGTGAATTGTGCTGCAATAAACATTTAAGTACAAGTATCTTTTTGACAAAATATGACCCAAATGGCAGAATTATGGAAATCTTTCTGAAACTTGTAGATACTTGTAAATATTTTAAAATATCCTACTTCGAAATTATTGTAGATGGATTTTAGAATCTCTACTTGCTTTCCTAGTAATTTATTTATTTAAGGTTAATTTGAAGGTACAAACAATTAGGTTACAGTGTTTGTGTTTGTTAGTTGAGGTGCTTTCCTAGTACTTAAAAAAATAGAAATGTAATCTATAAAACCCTATGTGATTTTTGATCCCAATGATAGTAGTGGTAGGTAATCATAATGGCAATTTAACAGTATTGAACTCTTACTAGACAATAATGGGAGACATTATTCTGTATACTTATATTCACTTATTTAATCATCACAACAGTTCTGTGCAGTAGGTATGACCAAGGTAAAATTGAGGCAAGAAGGGACTGGTTTAAGGTCATACCTGATAAAATCAGGATTTGAGCTAAGGCAGTTTATCTCTGGGATACATGCTGCCTACAGTGTTTACATTGCCCTAATGTTTCTGGTGTCTAAGAGTCTCAAGTTGGGTAATAATGGTAACTCCTAATCATTAAGATACTCTTAAATGTTTCTAAAAGTAGAAGTGAGATTTGGACTTGATCTTTTCTTACAGAAGGAAATAGCTTCATTTTAAAGTCTTAACAATTAGGGTTCTTGTATACATTGTGCATGATTTTCCTCATTGATCAGATATAGAAGATATAGGGTCATCTATGTATGAAAGTTTGGTGTTTTAAATGTTTCTATGTTTATTGAGAATATTGGTTTAGAAGTACTATTGCTTAAATCCTCAAAAAAAGATGAAATTTGTAGTACATACTTACATACCTAAATACATTTAGAAATTAGAACTTTGTTCAGTCACTAATAATGTCTCTTTAATAAAACTATTGTTACAAACAAAATTTAAGTGTTCAGTTTGAAGTTGCAGTGCTCTGTACTATCCAGTTGAGGGCAGCTATTTACTGATTTAAAAGTGTTGAATTAGAATGTCACCACTTTGTGCTTAACACAACTTAGTATTTAGTGTAAATCACATTTGATATACAAACAGCTTTTATTTTCACTTTTGTTTTTTCTTATTGTAAATAATTTCTTGAAAAGGTAATTATTTTTACTACGTAATAGTTTTTATTCTCTTAGAAACTAGAGAATGAAGACTACTGATTTTAGTTTTAATTTTTCCAATCCAAGTTCTTTTCAAGCCCAGATCTTTTTTCTCTCCCTTTAAGATTAGACTCAAATAAGATAGAGATCTTCCTTACTTTTAAAGTATCTGCATGTGTAAATACATGTGACTTCTAGGCAAGGGAAAACTGCATATGGTTTAGCACTAGGTCAAAATGAAGTTATCAAGGTATGAGAAAAACTTGGGGGAAATTTAAATTTAAACGCATATTTCTGAAAGAAGCCAATCTGAAAAGCCTATGTACTATAGGATTCCAAATATATGACCTTCTGAAAAGGATAAAACTATAGAGACAGTAAAAAGATCAGTGGTTGTGAGGGTTTGGGAGAAGAGATGGATGAATAGGCAGGACACAGAGCTACACAACACTACATTGATACATGCACGTCATTACACATTTGTTAAAGTTGTAATGCTCCGTACTCTCCAGACCCACACACGGCATGCATGGTATCAAGACTGATACCTAATGGAAGCTATGAATTCTAGGTGATGATGTGACACTGTAGTTCCTTGAAAGTTAACAAATGTACCATTCTGCTTAAGGATGTAGATAGTGGGGGAGGCTGTATAGGTGTTGGGACAGGGGGCATGTTGGGGGTGGTGGTGATGATGGGTGTATTGTTTAAACATATGTTTTTATTGTGGTTATATATCCATAACAGAAAATATAATATTTTGACTATTTCCAAGTATGCAATTCAGTGGCATTAGGTATATTCACAGTGTTGTGCAACCATTACCAGTATTTATCCTCAGAACTTTTTCATTTTCTTCAACTGAAACTCTGTTGAAACCACTGCTCTTATCTCCCTTGGCAACCACCATCATACTTTCTTTCTCTGTGAATTTAAGTACTTTACAAGATTGGACAATTAGGTTCATAAACTTATCCTAGAAAAAGTGCTACGCATCTCACTGCTGAATATCACTACTGGCATCTTAGAGGCACCCCCCTTGCAAAGCTGTGTACTGAAACTGGTGCCCAGTCCCCTCTTCAAAGCATTTTGGAACTCTTTTTTCTGGAATGGTCATGTGAAAGTCTGACAATTACATTCACAAATTCATCCTAGAAAAAGTGCTTTGAAGGGTGTACTAGGCTCTGGTGTTGGTGCGTATTTTCCCAAGGGGAGTACTTCAAAGATGACTGTACTGATACTCAGCAATACTTTTCCTGGAATAAGTTCACAGACTTAATTGTCAAACCTTATATATAAGTGGAATCAAAAATATTCATACATTTTTGACTGACTTATTTCACTTAGCTTGTCTTCAAAGTTCACCCATGTTATGGCATGTGTCAGAATAACCTCTAATCCTTTTTTTGGTGTCTGTATATACGTATTTTAAAAGTACAATTTGGATTGGACTCTGATAATAGATTTTGCCTGCAAGAAAGATTGTATAAAAGGAATTTCTTTTATGCAATTATAGGATCATTTTTATAATGAGAGATAATAACTATTAAATAGTTTGACTGTAAGCTTCGTATAGATTCTATCTTGTACATAAAAACATCCTACTTACCTACTTTTTTTTAAACCTACATTATAGAAGGTTCATTACTTTAGAATTTTAAGCAGGTATGGTATATGGTTTGTGTGTGTGTGTGTCCATTTCCCCCAAGGATTCTTGTATTATTCTTATTCAATTATGAGTTGGGAGCTGGGTCAGTTCAAGCTCTTAAAGTACTGTTGGAGTGTCTGCACTGTTTTTTTGTTGTTGTTATTGGTTTTCAGAGTTAACATCACCACTTTTAAGTTCATTTCAGTGGCTCATCAGAGTGCTTATTTTTGCTTCCTTTTTAAGGACTGAGTAATGTTTCATTATTTTGTATATATGACATTTGGTTTTTCCATTCATTCATTGATGGAGGACTTGTGTTGCTTCTACCTTTTGGCTATTGTGAATAATGCTGCAATGAACATGGGTGTGCAGATATCTGTTCAAGTCCCTGCATTTAATTCTTTCTTTTGAGACATCGTCTCACTATGTCACCCTAAGTAGAGTGCTATGGCATCACAGCTCACAGCAACCTTAAACTCTCAGGCTTAAGCGATTCTCTTGCCTCAGCCTCCAAGTAGCTGGGACTACAGGCACCCACCACAACGCCCAGCTATTTTGTTGTTGTTGTTGCCGTTGTTTTTTTAGCTGGCCCAGGTCAGATTGTATGTGGTCAGCACCCTACCCACTGAGCTACAGGTGCTGCCCCCTGCTTTTAATTCTTTTGGGTATATACCAGAAAGAGAAATGCTAGATCATATACTAATTTTATGTTTAATTCTTTGAGGAACTCCTATCCCATTTTCCATAGCAACTATATCCATTATACATGCCCACCAGTTAAGACACAAAGATTCCAAGATCCCTACATCCTGGCCAGCACTTGTTATTTTCTTTTCTTTTGTTAATAGTCATCTTAATGGAGGTCAAGTGGTAGCTAGCTCATTGTGGTTTTGTTTGGTACTTCCTGCTTAGTGATACTGAGTTATTTATTCATGTGCTTATTGACCATTTGTACAACTTTAGAGCAGTTTTTTCTTTTTTTTTGAGAAATACTTTTGTATAGCTAAATATGTTATCTCTGTCAATTACTTTGCATTGTCAACTATATATTAAAATGTGGTGTAAGAGAAAGGTCTGCTTGAAGAGCATGGCATCAGGTAGGAATAAGAATTTTTCTTGTGTATAGATTGCCTTTCCAGCAACCATTGTAACATTTAACAAGGTAGATCTCTCTAAAGTCAAAAAGCAATCACCCATTTCTGACATTGTCCTTTTAAATTCTTCCTCTGTTACATTCTAACTTCCCCCTATACAGCTCCATAAAAGCTTTTGAAAGGAGAGATAAGTGGGAAGACTGACGGTTGGGAGCAGAAAATAGAATGGAATAAAGAACAAACTAGCTTACTCAGCATTGTGAATGGATAGTTCAGATTTACTATCTATTCTATATTAGGCCTACTGTCTGTTCTCACATTGAGCTTTATTTCTTTATAACAGCATAGTTTATGGGCTTGAATATGGGATGTAGTATAAAGATTAATACTTGGATAAGTGGCTAATGCTGGAAAGATTAGTTTGAGACTACTTTGAGAAGCGTCTTCATCTCTAAACTGTATCTTAGGCATTTGGGAGCCATTGACGGTTCTTGAGGAGTAGATTATACACCATGTTCCTTCTCTATGTTTTAGGAAGATTTATCTCATGACGATATGTTAGAAAAATTAGGCACTAGGGATTTGCAATGGATGGGCTAGTTATTTATCCATTTTACTATAATTACTTCCCATCACAGGTTATTCTATAAATGGACACTGTTCGATCAATCGCATAACTGTTATACTTTCAAGAAGAATCAATGAGTTTTTCAGAATTAAATTGAATCAAAACTGACAAAAAGCAGGAGGATTAATCTGAAGTGTGTATTAATAGGTACAGAGAACGAGAGACAGCATTAAATGTCTTAGTGTTAGATAAAGAATGATATGTATGGCAAAGGGGAAGAGAGCACATTTAAGATAAACACTTGAAAACAGTGCTCATTCTAATATGTGTAAGGCAGAAGAAACATGTTTTTATATGTAAATATATATATATTTTTTTAGCATGTGTAAACACTGCACTTAAATTTCAAACAAAAGTCAAAGCATTCCTAAAATATTAATGTTGATATTTGGATAAAGAAACTTAATAGATATTCAGGAGAAGATATAATATTTGTTTTTTATTTTTGTAAGGAAAAATTTACTTTCACTTTCTAGGGAATACCTAGGATAGTAGTTAGAGAAATATGAAATGAGACCCTACAGCACAGCCTGGCTTTGGTTGTATTCGCATTACTGACTTTGCATGAGAGGTTCACCAGCTGTTTGACTGGCAGGAGCAGGAGCTTTCACTTCAGTAGTTTATAATTCCTGGCTATTCTAGGATAGTTTGTACTTCACCAAGCCTCAGACAGGTCAGGACATTGGTAGGAGAAGGTTGAAAGACAGAAGCAGCAGGCCTTGGGTTCTCAGCCTTTTAAAAACTATTATTATATGTATATTTTTTTAATTTGGTGGTTAGAGATTTTAGTAATGTGCCTGTGTTACATGTAGAGAGTATTCATTAACCAGGAGGATTTTAAAATGTCAAAACCGGGAAAAGGTGCTCTAAACCATGGTTTGGTTCCTGTTGATTTTAAAAGTGCAAAAGAACCTCTGCCACATCAAACTGTGATGAAGATCTTTAGCATTAGCATCATTGCCCAAGGCCTCCCCTTCTGTCGGAGACGGGTAAGTCTCACACATTTGAAAAATATGAATGTTTATTTAAATGAAGTATTTCTGCTTTCTTCAATGAAAAAAAAAGCTTTAAATTTTAATTGATATTTAAAACAAAACTATCATTGCATTGTGTACCCATGAACCCTTACACAAGTGATAGTTTTATAATATGATATAGAGCATAGAGGACAGGGTTACCCAATCTACTTCTTATTTATTTTTCATGATATTAGAATCCTGCCAGTTTTTTTAAAATTGGCAAATGTACAAAAATACGTTTTGAAATATATAAGCAAATATTAATCCCCCAAATTTTTAGTTTTTATTTTGCATGAAAAGTAAAAAGCTGTTAGTATTTTTCTCATCCATAGGAAATGTAGTGTTTAATTCTATTAAAGAGTATTCCAAGTCCTTAGGTTTCTTTGGCCCTTCAAGCTATATTATTTTTAAATTGCTATTTCTTGAATGGAAACTTTTAGAGCTATTACTTTTTGCTCTTATGTAAAATAAAATAGCATGCTATTGTGTGCCAATTATGTTATAGTTTAATAGGCAGTGCACAACGAACTTTTTTAGAACTATGTTAATGTATAATCAAGTTATGAGCTATTAAATGTTTGTCAGGGTAACAAATTCCCCTCCTTCACCAAGTTTTGATTCTGTTAATATTAGTAATTTGTTATATTTTCTGAGTCAATTGGTATTGCCATTTTACTAAATTAATATATTTTTAGATCTAAAATATGTTTATGATTGTGGGAGGGAAGGACACACAAAAAAACCAAAAACTCATGTCTCTTTGGGAACAAATGAGTATTTCTGTATATCAACACTATTAGCATTCTGTTTTTTAAAGTTTTATTTTGATTTTAATTGACATAATAGTTGTAATTTTTTTAACCCCAGATAAAACATTATGTTAAACGTGATAATTCATAACACCAGAAAAATATTTTTCGTCCTTAGTAAAGAGAATCTTCTATGTGCTAAGACTTCATTAACCTTTGTTGAAGATATATTTTCTAATTAGCTTAGTTCCTTTTGAGTAGTTTCTACTTCTACTCCAAACAAGTGGCAGCCATGTTGGAAAACTTGTGAGTGAGGTTAAACATTGTAATACATTGTAAAACAAGGTAAACATTGAAAACAAACTACAAATATCCCTATCACCCTCTTGTTTCTTTCCTTCTTTACTATGTTTTCAGAAGTGTTTCTTTTTTTTTTCAGTTTGTCAGTTGTATAGTTTCTGAATGAGGTCACTGCTCTTATTTAAGTGTTTTACACAGAGGCCTATGATAGCCTCTGTGTTAAACACAAGTCATTAGTCAGCCTCTGTGTAAAACACTTTTAAAGTCATTAGTAAACTAACTTATTATTTTACTTTTGTAAAAGAAAATATCAATACACTAAATTTCAAAATTGAGAAAAAGAAGCTTGGAACTTTTTAAATTAAAGGGTTAAGATATTAACAATCAAGATAATTTTGTTCCTTTTTTATTGAATATTTCTAATAAACAAGTATAATATATGGGAGGTTACTTCATTATGTCACAGTATATGTTTCCTACCTTTGTGTTCATACATGGACATTAAGTTTAAAAGGCGTAGGAGAAGAAAGGTAATAGAGAACTTAAAGGTTTTTCCTGAGGGCTTCTTAGGGTAACTTTCAGTGTGACTTTTCTAGCTTACTGTGTTATGTTCAATTATATCCTTGCATTTATAGCAGAATAGAACTAAATATGAAAAATAAAATTCATACTAGAAAAAATTTAGAAGATATTTAAGAAACAAAATGAACATAGTTTCTTTGAAGCAGATTGTTGTATACCTTGATAAGAAAGTAGGAAAGCAGGTAGCTTTCTGTCTTTTGCAGCCCATTTTTATCTTTGTGAGCCAAATATAATACATAGTTACTGCTTAAAAAACTACATGAGGTCTTGATCTATTAAAATTTTGAAAAATATGATACTGTCTTTCCATCCACCTATAGATGTGGAATCAAGTTAATGTTTACATGATTGGTTAATGTTTTTACATAAAGTAAAAAAATAAGAGTTTGAAAATAGGGAAAAATTGAGCAGCACCTGTGGCTCAGTGAGTAGGGCACTGGCCCCATATACTGAGGGGTAGCGGGTTGGAACCCAGCCCCGGCCAAACTGCAACAACAACAACAAAATAGCTGGACGTTGTGGCGGGCGCCTGTGTTCCCAGCTAACCGGGAGGCTGAGGCAAGAGAATAGCCTAAGCCCAAGAGCTGGAGGTTGTTGTGAGCTGTGATAGCACGGTACTCTACTGAGGGCAACAAAATAAGACTCTGTCTCAAAAAAAAAAAAAAAAAAGGAAGAAAGAAAAGAACAAAAGAAAATAGTGAAAAATAATGTGACAGCCATAACTGTAATTTTAGTTTCCCTTCAGATTTTTCCAGGAAATTTATTTATGTTACTGTCAAATATATAGTCCTGATGGCTATTATACATATTATTCTAGTCTCTCATTCGAGAAACTACATAATCGTTGGATTTAATACTAATACGAGTGAATAAATTACAAGCTAGTTATTAGTTACCTTTAAATGAAAATGTTTTTCGTGATTAGATCCTTATAATTTATTTATATTTGCTCACTTTCCAGATCATAAGTATCAGCTGGTGTACTTGTTAAAAACAAGTTCTACAGGTAATTCTTAATATTAGGAAAATTTGGGACTATAACTTTTAACTTAAAAAAATTTGTCCTCTTAGGAGAAGAGAAATTTTACAGGAAAACATTTAACCTATAAGATAACTAGGAAATTATTTTATTTTTCTTTTGAAATTGGAATGCCTAATTATGGCTATACTAACTAAGATATGTTTTTGTCCATATTTTAAACATACCTGAAATGAAAATACATCTTAATAGAACTTCATGGCTTATTGCTAGCATTTCTTCTTTTTTAGTGATAAAAGATGATATATCTTACATTTAGTAATAGTATGTTGAAAGGAAATGTATTTTTAATGTTTAAATATCATTTCTTAAGTCATTTGTATTTGGAGAACTTTTAAGCATTAATAGTACTCTCTTAAAGTTATTCTTCAACTTGATTTGATAGAAATTTCCAAATGATATACAAATGTTTATTTATATAGGACTTTTAAAAACAGCTACTGACTATGGTGGCTTATAGTTCATTATTGTTTTTAGAGTGCCTCATATATTCTTGAGTTTATGGAGCATAGGCAGCAGCAACACAGACAACTAAGAAAATGGGTTAGAGCTTTTGTGGCAAGGGTGGGGTATCGATGTGTGGGACAAGACCTTGTGCATCTGAAACCCGGGAACTTAGGCAATGGTGAAACATAACTAAGGTTTCTGGTAGCTGAAAACAATTTCATAGTGATTGTATTCTGTATCAAGTTCTATTCCAAATGCCATATTTAGTTTTCTTTAAAATGAAAATAGAAATTAAAATTAAAATAGAATATTATGTGTCATTTGAGAAAGTGTTAATATCATATCTTGGGTATTGTCATCACTGGGGACTGTCTTAAAACCAGCAGTCCACAAACTTCTTGCAAAGGGCCAGTAAATATTTTAGGCCTTTATAGACTTTAGTCTAAAAACTAAAACTTTATTTTAGACTCATGTAGTGAGTCTCTGTTGTAACTTGTCAACTTTGTCTTAGTTAGCAAACCATGAACAGTATTTAAACAAATAGGCATGGTAGTTTTTTATTAAAATGTTATTTAAGAAAACAGTGAAAATAGGTATTTGCTATTATCAAAGTACTAAAATTTTCTTTTGCATTTTTTGTTTATATCAACTTATGATAAGTTTTTAGAATGGAATTACTTGAGTTCTAGATCCATTATTTCTTTATAAATCCTCATCTTCTCAAATTATTTTGTAGTTATGTGAAGAAAATTTTAATTTTTTATATCTAATCACTAGCATTTTAATTTTTAATGTACTCATTTTTTTTTTTTTTTTTTTTGGAGACAGAGTCTAACGTTGTCGCCCTGGGTAGAGTGCCCTGGTGTCACAGCTCATAGCAACCTCAAACTCTTGGGCTCAAGCGATTCTCCTGCCTCAGCCTCCCAAGTAGTGGTACTACAAGTGCCTGCCACAAGGCCTGGCTATTTTTAGAGATGGAGTCTCGCTCTTGCTCAGGCTGGTATTGAACTCTTGAGCTCAGGTAATCCACCCACCTTTGTCTGCCAGAGTGCAAGGATTACAGGTGTGAGTCACCGCACCCAGCCCAATGTACTTTTTATTATGTCTCCTATAAATACATAGTTATTATTATAATGATACTATTAATATTTGCTGCCATTTAAAAAGACTCTACTATTTATTCCAGGCACTGTTCTAGCCATTTTGTGTATTTTAACTCATTTAATCTTTAAATGGTTTGTTAGTTAAGCACTGTAAATTTTCTTTTCATTCAGCAGATAAGAAAATTAAAGCTGGTATTTAATCTCAGGACTCTGTAATGATGCAGATATTAACTATTCTTTCTATCTACTGTGTGTTGTGACCTATATACACTTTTTTTCTTATGAACTTAACACTTTTCACCTACTATTAATATTTTGGAGGTTGGCTCGGCACCTGTGGCTCAATAGGCTAAGGCGCCAGCCATGTATATCTGAGCTGGCGGGTTCGAGTCCAACCCAGGCCTGCCAAACAATAATGACAGCTGCAACCAAAAAATGGCCAGGCGTTGTGGTGGGCGTCTGTAGTCCCAGCTACTTGGGAGGTGGAGGCAGGAGACTCGCTTGAGCCCAGGAATTGGAGGTTGCTGTGAGCTGTGATGTCACAGCGCTCTATCCAGGGTGACAGCTTGAGGCTCTGTCTCAAAAAAAAAAAATATTTTGGAGGTTAATTTTGGGAACCTATCTCTGTTGAACACTGTTTCTATGAGAAAATGCACTCAAAGTTTCAAACAATTGATCTGCAAATAATTTCTTGTAGCACAGTCCATTTATAAATACATAATTTCTTATGTAATCTCTTAAGATTTTTTACTTGCAAAGATATCCCATAGATTATTTAGTAATTTAATATTAGTAATTTAAATAAATGTAAATATCCAGACTGTAAGCATATTTTTCATGTGTCTTTTTGTAAGCTTAGGGATGATACCTCAGGGTCTGTGCTTGGCAAACAACAACTCCAGACAGGGTGTCTGACTGATTATCCTCAAAGGGCATTGCAGTATCATTTTCATCAGTTCTTTCACTCATTGCTAGGATAATAAAAACAACATATCACCTTTCTTAGCAATACTATGTTCAATTTATGTCTTCATTGTTGAGTTATTCATGATAGTAAACAAATATATATTCAATATTTTAATATTTCATTTATTTATAACCTAACTTGTTTTGGTATATGTAATCTTCAGTTAGCTCGAGCAGTAAATAATTTTTATCTATTATGTACCTTGAGTAGACTGTTGAATAGTCCATTAGAACTTTTCACAAAGGTCTACCAGGGTTATAAAACAGTTATATTAATTTCATTTCAAAAAGTAACATCTCTAATTCCTTATTCTATAATTAAATTTTCATTTACATGAAGATTTTATATGTACTAAAAAAGCAAAGCATCATAAATTCTGTTGATAAAGCAAAATTGGAGGTTATTATCTTCCTGAAGTCAGTAATTTAATATCCCCCAAATTCTCTGAGTTGAATGGCAATATAGTGAATTTTGATTTCACCTTTAACATTTAATAACTTTTAATTTATTTATAAAAATAAGATAGCCCAATTATAAAATATGGAAAGATATTTTTCCTCATAGTTTTCCAAATTATTAAGAATTCTACTGGTCAGAATATACAATGAAATCACATGACAATTTTAGGCATATAATTTTTTAAACAATCGACACTTTAATCCATTTTTAATGTACTGTTAGTGTTTTCCTGTTGCTATATTTATATTCAAAAATACATAATTTGCCATAGGAATATACTGTAATTTTTCTACTGTTGATTGGATAAGTGACTTACTTTTTTGTACATGCATCTTTAATAACCATATCACTAATTCAGATGTAGAATTATTGGGTCAAAGGGTATAGACTTCTTTAGATTCTTAATGAATATTTCCAGAAAAATTTTACTAATTAAAAACAACATGAGGGGCTTCTAATGTCAAAAGGCAAAGGAATCATGTATGAAGAACATTTGTTCCCACCATAGCCAGGTTTTCTTAGTTGACTTAGTTCATACTGTCCATGTTTGTTATTCTGGGTTTTCTATCAACTGAATTTATTTTTTATTTTGAAAAATTAATGATATATGTATAAGGATTCATCAAGAAAATATATAGAGAGATAAAAAATTATTTGTTGCTCATGCTGATTTTTTTTTTATTCTTATAGGAAACAGTATTTGCGATAGATCTGTCACCTATGTTATTTTCAACTATAATTTTCTTCTCCTCCAATGGTTTTAAAACTGTGATCAGTGTTTTTATCCAAATAGATGGCCCACATGTAAGATTTTATAATTTCTTCTTGATTCAACGTATTGTCTTTACTGCAAGTCTTCTTATGGTTTTCTGTTTTTATTTGTCATGTTAGATTATACTTTTACATTTCTAAAATTTAGTGTGGTATCATTACAGTGTAAATGACGGTCTCCCAAAGTATATTGCTATTAATAATTTCTACTGTAAGAGTACTTGTTGTGCTAGCAAGAGCAGCTGGCAGAAATCCTTACCTGTTTCTTATAGTACTATTACTTAGCCTTACATTTCTGTCATAGCTTTGTCATTTAGCCCCAATCCAGGTTTACCTTTTTTTTTTTGAAATTCCAAGCTAGCTATGTTTCTTACTTAAAGTAGTTGTAGCACTTTTGCTCTCTTAAAATGTCCTGATGCCTAATGAGATTTCATGAAACTCAACATCTCTGTCTTAGAACTCTTAGCCATGTAGAAATAGACCGATAACCTCCTTAATATACAGAAATATAATGTCCTTAAAAAGCCAGCATCAGACTTCCCTCCTGCATATCACAAGATATCCCGGAAGTTGCCCCTGACGTCGCTGTACTTAGGGTAAATGTGAAACTATAGCTAAATATTTGCTAAATATTCTCTATGTGTTGGCCATTTCTTTGTAAAATTTTGTAATGAATATTTTGTAAAAAGGTACATTTAGCTACGGTTTCCCATTTTTCCTAAGTATGGCATCTTCAGGGGTGATTTGGGGATACCCTCTAGTCTACCGGTGCCTCTGTCTCCCCAACTCCTTTCCGTGATTTCACTGTTCAGCTTACCTCTCCGATGAAAGCTCACTCCTGGCACTGACTTTATCCACTTTTGTCCTAATCCATTGAAGTGAAACTTTATAGTCATTGCCATTACCTTCAGTTCTTGGACAACTATAAGGATTGCTCAGTGGTGTTTGTTACATGACAACTTTGTGTAGATATCTTGTCTCCTCAGGTTTTAAACTCTTAGATTTCAGAGATTTTCTTTAATATCTTTTTATGCTACCAGTGACATGCAGGAGAAAATTAATACAAATATTTGTATAACTTATTTGTTGAAGTATCTGTTAAACTTGGAAAATCCTGTAAGGAATTTTTATGCTGTAATAATATGGCATGTTTTTGTTTACTAAATGTTTTTAAATCTCTGTGCAGCTGTGATTTTGAATATTTTGTTTTCTAAATTTAAACTCAGTTACAGTTTGACAATTTTAAAAGTAATTACTACTTAGCCGGGCGCTGTGGCGGGCGCCTGTAGTCCCAGCTACTAGGGAGGCTGAGGCAAGAGAATCTCTTAAGCCCAATAGCTGGAGGTTGCTGTGAGCAGTGTGACGCCACGGCACTCTACCCAGGGCGATAAAGTGAGACTCTGTCTCTACAAAAAAAAAAAGTAATTACTACTTACTAATTTTGAAAATGCAAGAGAAGTAAACATAGGGTATAGTCATTTAGGTGATACATTAGAGTCCAAAGTAGCCCAAAATGCTGAAATAAAGGGGGAAAATTACAGTAATTTGAAGAGAAGGAAGAATAGGGTGGTGATGTGAACAAATCTGGGAAAGAAGTTAATAGGGTACCTTTATCAATGAAGAAGTTATTGTTAATTACATATCAGAACATTCTGTTTTAGATTCTATCAGTCTTTTCTTCTTAAGAATGTTTTGTGCAACATGCATAAACATGAGTAAACAGAATATAAATTGTACGTTTTATTGAGATTTTATTCTTTGTACTATGCAAGGCACTGGCTGTAAATAAAAAGATATTTATCCTTCATGCCTATGGATATGCAAAAATTAAAAATCACCGTCCTTTAAGCATCTGATAGTCTAGTGGTAAAACCAGAAATAAATAATTATAGTACAAAGGATAATTGCTTAAATGCATCTATGTACAAAGTATTGTGGGAGCATGAGGAGGCCAAGTCTCAATGAAAATGGTATAGCAAGGGCTTACCATGGTAAGGGCTTATGGTAACTGATTAAAACGAGAAGATGTTTGCTAAGCAGATGATCAGAAGAGTATTTGACAGAAGGAACTTGTATTATTGCTTGGACTCACATCTTATTTTTTCATATTAATGCTGCTACAGATTACTCACATTTTGCCACCAATTTATTAATAGTAATGTCAGCCATAAAATATGTATTGAGCACCTAGAACAGAATTGAGAACTTTTCTAGAACCCATTGATGTAACAGTTAATTTGATAGGCAAAGTCCATAGCAGTTAACTTGACAGGCAATGGCCATGCCCTCATGGGGATTAGATTTTAGTTTGAGAAGACAGAAAATAAATATTACTGTTTTTTGTTTGTTTGTTTGCCTTGAGACAGAGTCTTACTTTTTAACCCTCGGTAGAGTGCAATGGTGTCATAGCTCACAGCAACCTCAAACTCTTGGGCTTAGCCTCCCAAATAGCTGTGACTCCATTACCCGCCACAACACTGGGCTATTTTTTAGAGATGGGGTCTCACTGTTGCTCAGGCTGGTCTTGAACTCCTAAGCTCAAGTAGTCCACCTGTCTCAGCCTCCCAGAGTGCTAGGATTACAAGAATAAGCCACTGTGCCCACCAAATATTACTGTTAATGGTAGTGTTTTGATGACAGTAAAATAGGGTAATAGAATAGAGTCTAATTTGGTATCTAGGAGAGGGATTACTGTAAGTACATTCCACACATAAACTCATTTAATCCTTAAAATCACCTCATGAAGTAGGTTGTATTGTATTATTCCTATTTTACAGAAGAGGAGTCTAAGGCAGCTGGTAAATGCCCTAGCTGGTAAATGTTGTAGCTGGAATTCCAACCCTGGCAGTCTGGGTCCAGCATCACAACTACTGTTACCTGATCGGGAGTTAGAATGTGTTGAGTGAAGAACACAGATCATTAGTTTCTAAATGTTTTAAGAGTTAACTTTTGCCATATAATCCTGAGATTTCAACTGTGTAATTCTTCCCTTTCTCTACAATTATGATGAGCTGAATATCTAATTACTGATAACATTACTTTTTGTCATCAGATGATATTAAATTTAGTATTGAATTGTGCCTAAGTTGTCACATACAAATGCAAAGCAAATTAGCATGTGATTTATAACTACTTCTTAGAAACAACTTCCATGAATTTGCTTTTTAGATAAATTTTTGTTAATTAGCTAATTTTTACAAATTGCTTAGTAATGTTGACATCACAGGGCCACGCAATTTAAATTTGTAAATTTAAACTAGGTTACGTTTTTCAGAAACTAACTTATTAATGTTAACCCTTGTAGTATGGAAGACAGATGAAAAATACGCTAAAAATAAACTTGGAAGTAAGCTCCTGGCAAACAAGTGCAAAATAAATCCACAGTCCTTTGTCTACAGACCAGAAATCCAACAAGGTCTGAAAACTAAAATTTTAAAAATAAAGGTAACAAAAACCTAATCCAAACTAATGAAAGACAGTCGTACTTATTATTTTTGGAATATTTATATATAATATTTTGTTGCAGAAATATTAATGTACAATGTACTGGAAGTGTTCTGTAATACCCAGTATGTATACCTGTGTAAAAGCCAAGAAGTTCTGAGTTTACGAACACAACTATCATCAAAAGTATAGTACTAATTCCAGGTACTGAGTTTTACAGCTGTCACCCACATATAGAAAATGCAGCATACTTTGAAATGCCAAAGTAGCCTGAAGCTTTATCTTAAGTCTCTAAGCACATGCATATTTAAATGCTTTAAAATATATATTACATAAATGAGTATCTAAAGTCTCTTAACCTAGGTATAGGCATCCCCACATAATACAGTGGTACTTCAGAGATTATATAGTGTTTTTCTTCAGTGATTAAAATGCAGCTCATACTAGTGGAATTACATTTTAAAAGAGAGAAGAACTCCAACCACATTTATTAGTTCTCCTAGTAATTCCATGGAAAATTAATACTACTTAATTAATCTTTATCTTTGGATACGTATTATGCATACTTTGTGTGTTTGCTAGTGTTACAAAGATAATAAGAACCAGCACCTTTCCTTAGGAAGCCACAAATGCCTTATTGTCTTTGAGAGGCTCTTCTCATTATCTGCATTCAGTGGTTACCTGTCAAAATCAGAGGAACATTAATTGATTAATTCATTCAACAAATAAGCATCTACAAATTGTTCGGCACAGTTCTAGGCACATGGGATACATAAGTGAACAAAACAAGAAAAAAATCTGACCTTTTATGTGTAACTGAACATTTTAGTAACCTTGAGAAGTCTGCCAAGGAGATAAGGCAGCATGTTCCATTTATGCCAATGTACCCTGTCTTGTCAGACTCTTTTGTTAAATTGTACACTTTTCATTTTAAGTCAATTGGTGATAATTTGTATTATGATTTCTTATGAATATGTGAATAACTATATACCATGCATATAGATAAACGTTTTACCCGATTTAATGGAATTATTTGTGACCTTATTGAAATGTGTAATATGCTGGTTTTCAAATACAATTAGGTTATATCCACTACAAAATAGTATTTTGATGCTCTGAAAGAAATGTGATTGTCTCACTGTATTTTTCATGTTTTTGCAAGAAAACTTTCCTTTGGAATCTTTAGTATCCAGTCAGGCATACCTTCGTGGTTTCTTTCTGAATTATTCTTGGGTCAGAATTAGAGTTCTTTTCCCTTTCTCTCTTGCTATGAAAAATTGCATAAATTAACATATGCCTCATATATAAACCAGTTAAATAATGGTAGACATAATTTATGGTAGAAAGATTTGTGTTACGTTTACATGTGGGTAATGATAGATGTAACTTAAGATTTTTTTAAATGGACATAGGTTTTACTATGGAGATAAAAGAAGAAAGGATTGTCATTAGTAGTGAAGCCAATGACATTCTAAATGTCAGCAGTTGCAATTCAGTTATTTCCTTTCACAAGTACCTGTAGGTGCAGCACATCTTTCTCTACATACAGAGGGTGCCAAAAAAAGTATACACATTTTAAGAAATAAAAAACTGTATTAAATTTTTGAAAATCACTATATACCCATAGCAAAAGATGAATACAAGTCATATTGAGCATCTCTTGTAATTGCAAAAGTCAAAGGTGACTTGAATAGTACAAATTTATTATAGTTTCTTCCCTTCTTAAAATAGGCATACATTTTTTGGCACCATCTGTATACAGTATCTTATTCCTAAAATACAAAGTGTAAAGTAATTTTTTAAAGTAGGCTTGTTTCTTTAAAAAGTAAATCTGACATTAGAGTAATAAAGTTTTCTCTCAGGACTTAGGTAGTATCTCTCTAGGTAAGCGTTTATGTTGTATAGTTATAATCTTTATTTAAATTTATCCAGGAAAACATTAATCAACAATAAGTATTTCTCAGATATTAACATTGTTTTTATAATTCTTTTTACCTACAAGGAATGTTTTTCAGAGCTATTGAGCAGGCTTTTCTTTTTAGGAGAGCCACCATTTCTCAAGCACACACATTCTATTATGTTCACATTCTTTGCATATTTGTTTTTTGTTGAGGAAGTGAATAGTTCAGAGTGGTCATTTGGTTGTAGAAACTAAATGTAGACAGTGCTAGATATATTGCATTGATCCAGTATACATATAAGATTTTGATGTAAAATTGTGAGCAATTAACATGAAATGTAATTTTACAATGGAATTCCATGTATATGTTCTTTAAGAATTTACTTACAACTAAATTAAGAATTTTAAGTTGAACTACTTGCTCCAATAAATGTAGGCACAAACCCATACACACACAGCCAAGACAGAAAACATTATATATTAATTCCCAAAGCACATGGCTAGTCATTCATTTATGATTATTTTATGATGTCCTCATATAATGATGGGGAAATCTGTTTTGAGAGAAAAGTATATGGTAATGTTAAATGCAATTCTCTTAAATTTCTTCTCTTTTGCTAGTCATTAATGTGAAAGTTGAAACTTGTGAGTTATTCCTATATTTAATAACATTTTTATGTGTGAGTGATTTCATACAGTTCACTCAGGAACAATTTAAGCTTCAACAGCAGTTCAGTAATCCATAGGAATTTCTGCATTATCACTTTAGATTTTAAAATTTCATTGTTACTACTGATATGAACATGTAGGGGCAGTATAGTACTGGTTTTGTTCATCTTTTCTGAATTTGTGAGTTTTTTAAATCTGTGTTACTATTAGTTTGTTTTTTGAGAAAATGTAACTGTACATCTTACTTTTTTAAAGGTTGGTTGATACAACATTATATTGAAACTATTCTTTCAGTTCAGATTCTTACATATATTATATGAAAGCTCATGGCCTTGATTTATATTTGAAATCGAGGAATAGTATAAAAACAATTAAGGTTATTACAAACTTTATTATAAAATAAAGTAGCTTTTCTTCCTGCCTTACTTTTAGAAGAAAACAACTGAACAATTATCTTTTACATCTATTTATTTATTCTTTTTTTTTATTCTTTTCAATACTTGTTATGAGTCAAAGACTGCTATAGGCATTTAGAATACAACTATGAACTAAACAAAGCTAAGTTCTCACCCTTGTGGAGTTTATATCACAATAACAAAGTGCCTAAGAGAATGAATGATAGAATCAGTTAGACCTGGGTGTAAGTGCTTATTAGTTATACAACACTTACTAAGCCTCAATTGTTAAATGGAGATAATAAAAGTTATCTACTAAATAGGTTTGTTATAAGGGTAAAATGAAATAATCCATAGGAAGTATAAGAACTCAGAAACTATTATGAACCCTCATAAGACTTTTTTTTTTTGAGACAGAGTCTCACTGTATTACCCTCGGTAAAGTGCTATGGAATCACAGCTCACAGCAACCTCAAACTCTTGGGCTTAAGTGATTCTTTTGCCTCAGGCTCCCAAGCAGCTGGGACTATAGGCGCCCACCACAACGCCCAGCTAAAGACTTTCATTTGGATGTGTTGGCGTAAAACTATGATTAATTATCCTGATGTAATCACCTTTAACTTGTGGTTAGTATTTTGAATATTTTTCAGTTTTAGTTTCTTGAAGTTGTCCAAAATAAATTCATAGCACTGATTTTGAATAGTTTTCTTAAACAGTTTCTCAAATGACTGTTAATCTTCTCTAAATGGAAAGATACTGCACATAAAAAGTTAATGTGATTTGGTTCGTTATATTATGTAAATACTTTCATTGTGACTATCACATATGTAAAAATTAACCCCATTATGTCTTCCTAAATGAAGAAAATGATATGTGGCATTGTGTTATTTTGTTAGGAGATTCTCAGATGTTCACAATAAATATGTTGGCTTCAAATACCATTGAATTAGAATTTTAAAAATTGTTACATAAGAATTAAAAACAGATTATTGATTTGCATATTATCTTCATTGCTAAAATGTCTAGTGAATATTTTCCGTTATGATTTTAAATTCTAATACCATTTTTCTCCTTACAGTCCCCCCAAATTTGGTGATTAAGAAATGGAACATACTTGTTAGTATCTTTGAAAGCTGTCTTGTCAAGATGGCACCTGGAATATCATTATTATATAAGAATTAAGACTTAAAGCATTTAAAGAACTGATTCACAGATTTTAACAGAAGTACTTGGCAATTTAGATCTTTCTTTGATACTCTGTGCTGCTCTTGGTTCTTTTCATTTTTTAGATGTCAGGAAACCCCACATTTAACTTGCACACATGTATTCTCTCCACATACAGGCATCCTACACAAATACAAGTAAAATTCTAACCACCCCCCACCTCTATTTAATAGCTTCTCAGCTATGTTCATGCTGCAACTGCTTCATTGAGGGGAAGTGTTGTTCTGCCCTTTTCATATTGGCCTTGTTATCATGCAGTATTTTTCAGCTGCTCATGCTCATTACCATACAGCTGGTATGTAGAGAAGAGAAGGAAGCAGGCAGAAGTTGTACTGTCTACAAGAATAAGAAGCTCTCTTGCAGATGGGGTGCTGGCAGATGGGGCATGTGTTTGAACAGGTTTTACTAATAACAGAGTGCATTAAAAATCATTCTGAGAAAGTCTAAGGTCAGTGTCATGAATTCAGAGCTTGAGAGGTTGTTCGGCTTTTTGTAGAACTTTTTAGAATATAAATTAACTCTAATACAGAAAAGTAATAAGTGGCAAACCATAACCTCCTCCAAAACATCGTTATCATTTTTTCTTTTTTATGTAATTATATTTTGTTTCTCCTTTATATAGTTTATTAACACTGTTAATGAGTGTCTTTCATTAATTAGTATTTTCATAGTCACAAAATCCCCAGAATGTATCTATATATAAAAGTATAGATGCTTTGAGAAAATAAAGTAACTTTCTTCAGTTTTGATGTATTAGAATATTTATTAAAGATGAAAAATAGGCCTCTTTACTTACCTGCCCTGGCAGTGGAGGCCCATTTGCTGTCTGTGGCGAATGTATCCTGCTTTGTAAGCTTTCTTATTCTAAAAGCCTATCTTTCTCTTCCTTAAAAAACTGTTTCATGCTTGCCTTTAAAAAAAAAAGAAGAAGAAAGTGAAAAACCAAAGATTTGGAGATCTGTATGTATAGTGTTGACTGTGTTGAAGATTAAGGTGATTATGTCTATATTCCAAGTTAGAAGTAAAAGATATTTCCAGAAATGTATCTATTATTAGAATTATTCCTTGAATATTTTTCATATAACCAAAATGAGTGAAATATAATTGAAAAAACTATAAATAATTTTTTAAGAAATATGTTAGTGGGATCTTAGTCCTTTTGATACTTTTTCTTTAACTGTAGTATTTCTTAATACATACTGTCTCAATGGGAGTTGGTGGTATAAACAACTAAAGCAAAATAAAAGCTAGGCAAATATGTAAAACATGCATATTCAGTTTAATTGCAAAGGAAATAGAATTTGGTTTGTTTTGTTCATAGAGCTTGAAATATAGGCAGTATAGGTAAAATTCTTAAGGTAATACTAGTTATAACAGTTTTGATAACTCAAACTTTCATGCTTCCGATTTCTTATCAATGTTAATAAAAAGGAGGTACAAAGTACAATCTGTTAATACTTTGGAATAAATAATTTAAATGAGTTCTATGGAAAATGGTATACATTAACTAGTTTTGTTAAAACTATTCCTTTTAATAATGAAAGTTTATATTCCATTGGGCATTTTAAAGGTGCAGGAAGTCCTAAACAATGAAATTACCCTTTTATTAATACTACAAATCAACCTATGTATTTCCTTCCTTTTTAATTTATGTTAGAATTATATAATTGATTAATACCTAGAAATATTTTATAATTTTTCCCTGAGGGGATAAACACATAAATACGTAAGATATATAAATAATTTATAATGTAATAAATTAAGGGAATAAAGTGACAAATATGTAAAATGTATTGTTCCCTTACATCATTTAAAAATTGAGTTTTTAAAATTATGTTGAAAATTAACAATTTTCGGTATTATTTTTGTAGTTCTGCCATTGTTGATTGGGTTGTGTCTTACATTGGTAATTATTTCATAAATATTATTTATTAATATCAGAGTGAAGAATCCTTCTCTGAACCAACAGATTAAGTTAAAACCTCAACATCCTTAATTGTTTTCTATCAATTGCAATTTTGCTTTGTTTCATTTCATTTTCTTATTTCACTACTACATTGTAAAATCCAGTCATGAAGCAGAGACAGTACTTAGTTTAGCTTATAATGGGCACCCAAGTAAGTATATTGAATGAATGAGAGTATCTGTGGGAGAGTAAAATAACCATATAAATACACATTTGTTATAATTATACATCCTTGTCAAAATAAAGATTATTAGACATAGTATATTTATTGTTTAAAGTATGTATATCCCATACTTTATTGTTCCAACAATATACATTTATACATATATACAGAGATATATATGTGTCAACACTTTTTACTGCTAGGAAATGATAACCACATGAATCAAATAGACATTTATTAAAGATGGGTTGACTCTTAGAAAAAGGTCTTACATGATGAAATTAAGAAACAGGGCCAATATGATAACCACATTTAAAAGTATGTTCTATATATACTTGGTTGGAAAATCCTGTGAATATGTTACTTCTGAATAAGTCAAATATTTTTAGGCTAGTTAAAGTAGAAGTCATGGGCTCCTGTTAAGTGTATTTGAATTAGAATAATGGATAAAAAGCATTCGAAGCCGTTTCTTCAGTAAGTGTTATGATATATAACTTTTGCTAGATTTCTGTAGGGTTTCATTTTGGTAAGGAGAGAAAACCTAATCACTCCTTTGAAAGAATAGTTCAGTGGAGATCTTTGGTCGTCTTTTGTTCTCTGCTGTCTTTCATTACTTCATGTTTGAGTGAAGTAAAGCAGAGGACATGAAGAAGTGAGAGTAGACATAGACGTTCTTCAGGGGCTGGAGAAAAGGAAGCAAGTTCTATGTGTTCTGGAGCACTTTTCCATCAGACTTTCTTCCACTGTGTTCACTGATGATTGTCTAGCTCGTTATAATGTCAGTGACAAGCAGTTCTTACCAAGGAGGCATTGGCAGTGGTGTATGTGTAGTAAGCCTCTCTGGAGCTGTTCTTGATAAATCCCCCAAGTAGAGTGTATCAGAGCACACAATTAGCTGCCTAGTTTGTTTCTTCTTCCTGTCTGTCCATCTGCAGTGGCTCTAGTATGGATTTCATCCAAACATAACACATTTGCAAACTGAAATGGCTCTGAAAATCCTAGAGACTTTTAAAGTGCCATACTCCTTGCCTTTGTATAAAGAACCCTATTTTCATTTTCTTTGAACTGAAGACCAAGATCTATCTGTTCAAATCCTGGCTACCGTACTTAAGGCATCTGACCTTGAGTCACTTAAACTCTCTGGGCCTCTTTCCTTATCTGTAAAACAGATGCAGGTACTGATAGTACCTTCTGCAGAAGGTTGTTATGCAGTCTCATTGAGTTAATACATGTATGGATATAAAACACCTGGAAGAGTCCCTGGCATATATAGTAAGTTTCTGTCCCTATATATTTTGTTTTCTTAAGAAAACATCTTTTAAAAAGGAGTTGCATATTCATACTGGAATTAAGTTTACAGCAGCTTTGTTAGTAGTCACTGAAGGAACATTCAAGTCAGTTAAAATTTAATGTTTATTTTTCCTTTATTCTTTTGGTTTAAAAAATCGCCGTGTACATTTCCTGAAAATATTTCTATTTCTAGCTCCATGTATTGTCTTATAAATTGAGCAGCTTCATTTATCAATCACATTGATATGTCATTTTCTATTGGCTTAATTGTCCTTCCCCCTGAGTTGGGAGTTCTTCCAGGGTAGAGACTGTATCTTGCTCAATTTGTATCAGTTTTACACAGGGCCTGGTTTTTAATAACCCTTGCTAAATACTTCTCGAGTGTGGTAGATTCTATATCCAAAAATATAACATTTGAATCACTGCTTAGTTTTTTTCCTTCCCTTGTTTCATTGTTTAGAAAATAGAGAACCATTATATGACTCAGGATTCATTTGGGTAAGACTGATAATATTGTAATGAAATTTGGGGTTAGAGGCTTACCATAAATTATTCTCACAGTCATTAGCTTTTCCTATGCTATCTATATGTAAACAAAATAGTGAATTTCCCAAAGTTGAAGTCCTTGAAATAAATGGATTGGTGGGAGGTAAATTATATTTTGGTTTAACAAAATTTGTTTATTGCAATTGTTTAATAAAAGCCGGATGAGTAAAGGTATCCTAGAAAGTATCATTTAGTTTTACTCATTGCTGTTTCTGATGATTAACATGCCTTCCATTTATCATCTGTTGAAAAATATTCGAAGTTCTTTCTTCATATGCTATTTCATCTCTTGATAGAATAACTTTATAGGAAAGGCTTAATATGAAGAAGGGAGAGAGAGAGTGTGTGTGTGTATGTGTGTGTGTGTCTCTCGGTCTGTCTGTCTGTCTTAAGGAGTAAACAAATATTAGAGTTTTAAGAATACATTGAAGTTCACCATCTCTTTGTTAGCTTTGAATTTGCATTCTTTAGGATAGATTTAAACTATTACTCCTAAGATTTTCATGTTGTAGAATTAAGAAAATACATTGAATTATAAACTTAAATTTTTTAAAATAAAGATTTTTTAAATTTTCTTTTCTCACTATATTGCCATTGGTAGAGTACTATGGCATCACAGCTCACAGCAACCTCAAACTCTTGGGCTTAAGTGATTCTCTTGCCCTACCGAGTAGTTGGGACTACAGGCGCCTGCCACAACACCCAGCTATTTTTTGGTTGCAGTTGTCATTGTTGTTTTAGCAGGGCCGGGCCAGGCTCAAACATGCCAGCTTCAGTGTATGTGGCCAGCACCCTACTCACTGAGCTACGGGTGCTGAGCCCAAGATTTAGTTTTAAAAAATGTTCTCAAGTCACCAATATGTAGCAGTTCTCAACAGGCCACAACCATATACACTTGTTCAGATCTAGAGCAGTTCTTAATTAAGTTGTAATGCATGTTTGTTAAGTAATTGTTCTTTTATTACATAGCCTACCTTCATGTGACTCGTGGGGAACTCATGGTATTCCTCCTATGTAAAGAAGTTTTTAGAATTGTGTATCAAGTATGACAGAAATTCAGTGTTCCTTTTTAAGTATTTGGAGGTCTCAAGTATTTATAGATAAATATTTTTTAAATTATGTGCCCAAATAATTTTTTCTAATAAAGAAAATGAATTTATAAATAATATATTTCTATTATAATAACTTTGAGATATCATAGTGTTCCTAACCATCAGTCTTACAGTTCACTGCAAATAAAAGACCACTGTATGTTGGATACCTTTTCAAATTAACTGATTTGGAAAATATTTCTATGACACACAAAATTATGTCAAACTCTATTCATGACCCACTTACTTCTAGTAGTATTTTTTTTTTTGTACTCAAATTTTATTTACCAGATCTTTAAAGTCATATGGGATCTCCTGAAAAGGTATGGATTTGTGTGAGCATTATGCTAGTAATACACTTGTTGGCTTTTTGAAGCAAAGGATGCCATGTGTTAAATTATATGTATATATAGTTATTGCTTTAAAATTTAAATTGATGCTTCTAAAAGAAGCCCCTTTTAATGTAATGGGGGCATGATTACTAGGTTCTTCCCTACTTGATAACTACATCAAACGCTTAAAGAACAAGTAGACTACTCTGAAGTTAATCAATGATTTATTTAAAGATCACTGTGATGTACATTTTCTAAAACAAGAAGCAAGTTTTACTTTTGTTTCTTAACTGGCCTGGCACCAGTACAGGATGAGTACTCAATATTTTGAATTAGTGAAATAAGTTATAATCCAGAGATTTTGACTTATAACTAGAATTTTAAAAGATTGGTTACAGTTATCCCTTGTCATATTAAATTTTTCTAGACAATTAGATGCTTGAGATGAAAAGAGATGCCTATTTAAAAAAATACAGTAAGTCTAAATTTGGACTTTATGTATGTGCTAGCTAAATATTGGCAATAGAACATAATTCTCAAAATTTTAAAATTAATAGCAGATCATGGAGTTGGGAATGAGAAATGTATTTCGTATTAACCAGATCCTGGATAACTACATGCATACCCTAAAGGGTGTGACTAAGCTTTGGTGGAAGGCTTTTTTACATATTTAAGATTCTATGACTATATTTTGGATTTGCTTATGATCCTGTAAGCAGTTTATAAAATGTCCTTTTACCTTCATTGACTAAGGGTAATCACGTCTTTCACCATAATAGACATCAGCTAAAATAAAACTAGGTGATACATTAACTTTCTTAGAGAGCTGAGCTCAATCTCTCTTTTTCTCAAAAAGAATAAAATGGGAAAATAAAATCAGTATATACAAAGTGAAAGGGCAAAAAGAGATATGATAGAGTCAGATTACTAAATACAAAGCTTAGAATGGTGCTTAGCATATGGTACACACTAAGGATTATCCACCTTCCAGTTCTCTTCCTCTTGCAAGTTTTGGGGTCTGATAGCACAGATGCTAAATTTGAGAGATAATCTTGAAGTGAAAAGTAATGAGGGAAATGAAAGAGGTTCTACTGTACATGAGACTAGAGAGCTCATCTGCATTCTTACCACCCTATATCTAGTGTTCAGGACAATTGTTAATACATAGTAGGTTCTAGAAAGATTATGCAAGTAATACTTGTTTATTGATAAGTAATAAAAAAGAGGGAAAACATCTTATTAAACCACTTAACTTTTCATATATTTAAGCTCTTATCTAATGCATACGTACACACACCCACACATCTAAAATATAAGCACTTTTTTGAAAGGGTCATACTTTATGTTGTGTTATTGAATGAATCTCACATACCTTCTAGTTTACAGTTACTTTTCTCCAACTTTTGTGTGTAATAAACAGTTCCTTTGACTTTAAAATGCTCTATAGTGAAGTCTATTCCTTAGAAGTAGGCTTTAAGTCTGGGGGCCAGACAGTGGAGATGTGGGGAGAAAAAGAGTAGAAGAAGATGAAAATTTTCTAAGCAAACCTTACATTTCTGAATAGTAGAGATCCTTTTGGCCAAATATTGGTAAGAGTCAATGAATCAAACCCACTTGAGTTAATTTTTTTATTATATTTTCATCAGGTTTTTCTGAAAGTATGTAAGACTTCAATGAATGTTTAAGAAATCTTTCTATATCATTTCACCAACCCCTACATTCTAGGGTACAACTTGCTTGTATGTATGAGTGTGGTATGAGTGCCTGCTGAAAGACCTTATTAGTCAGTGCTCATAACTTTAAAAGTCAGCAGTCTTCTGATCAAACCTTTCAAGTGAGAAGAGAATGGACATCGGCTTTTAATCTCCTAAAACAAAATGAGCACAGTTTTTACTAACAAGGTGGTAGCTGGGAAAATGTCAGGTAGATGGATGTCCACAGTTTGGCGGGGAAATGTCAAACCAGAGACTTGTGAACCGTGGGAGGCGAGAAGAGGAAATGCTCAGAGATACGCAGCTTGTAAAGCTGGGAAGATTCCGGGAACATTCTGGGGAAATGCAGAACAGACTGAGCCCCTGTTCAGGGAGAACACCACAAGCCTGAATTTTCTTCTTCTTTTACAATTTTTTGAAATTTGACATGTGTACTGCCATGAAAACATCACTAACATCAAGACAATTAACATATTCAAAACTGCCCCAAATTGCATCTTGTTTGTCTGTGACATATTGGTCTTTTACTTCCATTCTGTCTCTCTCCTAGATACATTCATCTTAATTTTATAGAATTTTATGCAGTAGAATTATGAAGGTGGTGCAGTGTGTGTGTATGTGTGGGTACGTGTCCGTGGGTATGTGTTTTGGATTCTTTTATAAATTATATATATGTGTGTACATGTGGGCATATATGTCATTCTGAGCACATGACCAAATAGGCTGCTTTATTTGCATTTCTTAGGTAAAGTTCAAGTTACAGTTGACCTCTTCGCCCAGAAGCTGAGCTGTCTGCACTTACACTGTGCCCGTTAGGGAGAGCTCACCACGTGAATGGAGTGATACACTGTGGGGTATGTAAACCATGGAATAATGTTCAGCCATATAAAAGATGGAGATTTTACATCTTTTGTATTTACCTGGATGGAGCTGAAGTACATTCTTCTTAGCAAAGTATCACAAAAGTGGAAAAGCAGCTACCCAATGTACTCAGGCCTCATATGAAACCAGGAGATAAACCAGTGGGCGCCCACACGCTGGTGAGCTCGGTTCTGGGCGCTGAACCCGGTGGCCCCCTGAGAAGCACATGGAGGTGGGGGGAGGACGGTCCCCAACACAGGTCTGCAGAGGTTCCTGGGGGCACAGAGCACTAATTCAGGGACATGCCAGGCAGATTTTCGAGTCCTGGGTCGAGGAGGTCACCCACAGAAGCGGAGAGAGGGAGGCGGAGATGGCGGGAACGCTGCGGTCACCTCGAGTGCTGCCTGAGCCAGAGCACACAGGGTCACAGTGACGCTGCTGATGGGTGAGTGACAGTGTGGAGGTCTGACGAGCAAGAGAATGCGGGGAGAGAGTGGAGAGTAGGCTGGGAAATGGGGGGACATCCAAGGATTTCTAGTTTGGAGACGTTTGTGAAGGAAAGTAGAGACTTGGGCAGAGGAGGCAACAGGATGGTGGTGGGATGGAGGCCTCAGCTCACTGACCCAAGTCCTTAGTGGGAGCTGTGTTCCTGAGTCCAAAATACCTGGTGTTATAAAGCAATCTGGGGCACATCGAGGGTCCCCTAGCAGACCTGCATGTACACCCACAGGGCAGCTCCACGCCAGCCAGCTTCTCACCCCCAGGGCAGTTCCACCCCAGCCAGCTTCTCAGCCACACCCGGCTCAGTGAGATCAAAACACCTATGTCCTCTTCCTTGTCTCCCAAAGTCACCAGTCCCAGCAAGGACTGTGAGCTTCATCCTGCCGTCTGCCCGGTCCCAGCCCCTGACCACGTAGCCCAGTGTCATGCCAGCCCTCCTGCAGTGGCTGAGTCTGAGAATCCCACCGCTGTTGACTTCTGTGACTTGTGACAGTTTTAACTTCTAGGGAGACAGAGTCCTTGCTCAACTCTACTCACTAGACCGGGTGCGGACCATACTGGGCCTCCAGGCTCCTGACACATCAATTTCTGTTTTTCTGTAGATATTTTTCCTTGGGACCCACATAATAATCTGATTCAGTGCACAGTTCCCTATGTACACAGCCCACCTGCCCCCGGTGAGCACGTAAACAAGCTGCCTCGTGGCTCATTTTAAAACACAAACATACCTAGAAATTCTCTAGCAAACCCTCCCTGTTCTCCCCTCCTGCCTGGTTTTCTCTCCACTTCAAATTCCTCATAGAGACATGAATGATCACTCTATTCAGAATACTGTGTGCCTGGGAGATAGGGGGGCTCGTTAGTGTATTTACTTCTATGCATTGATTTCCCTTAGAGTATCATTATATCAATCATATCATCGTATCATATCACATTATATTTGGATTACTTGCTATTTGGAGAAAGACAGAACACAAATCCTCCCAAGACAAGGGATAGTTAGCTATGGAACTTAATATTTTAAAAGGCAAAATTGGTGGGACCACACTTACGGTGCATCTTACAAAGGTACATGTGAAATTTACGAGGTGTAGAATATAAATGTCTGAACACAATAACTAAGAAAATGCTGTGAAGGCTATGTTAACCAGTTTGATGAAAACATTTCAAATTGTATATAAAACCAGCACCCTGATTGCATTGGTGTACACAGCTATGATTTAATAAAATGAAATAAAATAAAATAAAAAGGCAAAATAAATGCAGTTGATGTTAAGGGAACTTTTAAAAGTGTTTATTTGGAAAACAATAATTTATATATGTATTGTAGTTTAGTGAAACTTTTTTTTTTTGCCTGAATAATGTTACACAGACTTGGCTATCCTTTATTCTGAAGAATTTTCAGCACTCGACCCCAAATTTCCACGAATCCTGAGGAACATATGTTCTTATCGTCACTTTTGGATCCAACTTCAAGGCTGGACCCAATACTTCAATCTCACTTCACAGCCCACAGCAACTCTTACGGTGTAGTCGAACATAGACTTAGAATGCTGCCCCCATTTCTTGATATTTCCCCCCAAACGTCTGAAGCAGTGCAGGACCACGCCAAAAAACATTCGTATATAGGTGGAAAAGATTTTACTGTACTACGTGAATGCTGGGAAGCCTTTGCCTCGGCTCACTCAGGACGCTCTAGAAGTACCAGGGAATTTAAGCCCACAGTGGCTACCGTCCGCCAACAAAAGACAGGATCAATTCAACAATTCAGAAAGACAGTTCAGGTGCTAGAGAGACCCCTTTTGCGCATTCCCTGAGATAATCTCCTCAGTAAACCACCCTGCCCGGGTCTCTTTGCTTCTGGTTCTGCTTTCAAGGAAAGCCAAAATTATAGGCAAACAACACAACACAGACACTCAGATTACATGCTTCCCTTTAGCTCCAACGTCAATGAAGTTCTTGCTGACCACGTATTTCCATGGCCTTCACTTCGTCCAGGCCTACCCATCCATCTCTCTTCCTTGGCCCACCTCCTCACATCCCTAAACTTACGGTCGCTTTCAGGTTTGTCCCACAAATACGGTCCTTACAGGATAGTAGAGAAGGTCAATGTTCCATTCTCCATCCAGCCCCAGGGCTCTGAAAACAAGTCTAAAGATTCCTGGGTGGGATGGTGAAACTAAAGCCTCACCAAACGTGAGCCTCAGCTTCCAGGGGCGTGGGAAGTGGGCATGCGCTCTGAGAGTCCATCATAACCTTCCCCTCTCCTCCAGTGGTCCCTCAAGGGGAAGACAGAGTCACTCAGTTTTATTTCTTACTTGTGTGTATTACACCAGGCTCTTAGAAAGGGCAAACCAGCAGCTATTTTGGCTTTACAAGACAATAATTTTATTTCTTATTTTGATTGTACTGATACAGATACATAAATGCATGTAATAAAAAGAAGAATATATATCCTCCTCATAATAATTTATTGATAAAGGTGACACATGGAGAAGGAAATATCAGTCTATTGGGAGCTTTAGACAATAGCAAGTGAATAATTACAAAGACATTAGTTCTAAGAATAATGAGAGATATGGACAGCTAAAAAGGGTCTGGTCAAACCCAGAACACCAAAGAGATCGATGAAATGTTAAGTTAGGGAGGGAATTTAGGGAAATAATATGAAATAATAAGTTACTATTTGTGTCAGATAGCTACAATTTCTAACCTCAAAAAAAGGTATTGACAGTATGTTTTCAATAATAAGAACAATAGATAAGACAGAAAATGATACGACATTCTTAAGAAAAAAATAAGGAATTAATCAGACATACAATTGTCAAAGATGATCTTAGAAAAGTTCGCGGTGCCCTTCAAGAGCTTATCCTCAGGAGTGGGATCAGCGGGGGACAGGGCCGGCCAGCCAGACCCTGGGCATGGACTACGTATCAGAAGGCCTGGAATGCTGAGATCAGATTAGAATCAGGTTTAGAAAAGAATAAGTAAAACACTGTGGCGTTTGCCCTAATTTGGCAGCATAAAATGAACTAAATATCCCCGCATGTGTGGCTTTTATGGGCAGAGAATACATTCACGAACATGATCCAGACTAGCCACGTAAGCAAATGGAAACACGGGAAACGCCAGGACCTGCTGGCCTTGCTGGCAGGATACCCCTCAAGTCCTGGGTGCTCGTGTCTGCATTTATCCACTTAGTATGAAACTTGACCTTCCCACTAATGCACAACTAATGGCAATTTCTATTGACTGCACACAGATCATTCCAGGAACTAATTTGAAAGGTATTAATTAAGCTCTAAAGTGAGATTCTTAAAAAAATGCATACAAATATATGTGTCTCTATTTGAATTCTCTGCGCACATTTGGCCGCCCGCCTCCTTGTTCCCAGCCTGTTTCTGCAGCACTGACACACCACAGTGCGGATGTCGACATGAACAAGCATGCCTGCAACTCGGGCAGAGTGTATATTTTTCACTCCTGTAATTTTTTTCATTTTGGTTCAGATGATTATACTTATTTTCTTAAACTCAACAGTTTTTATTTTTTTTACGTGTAAGGTTTATTTTCACACTTCTACTTGCCAGAGAAAGAGGAAAGAGGGCTGCCCATCAGGACCGCAGACCAGACATGATGCAATCACAGGGGCCAGGATTAATAAAGATTAATTTGGTTCCCACTTCAGAAGTCATAGCACTTCAGCAATACCTTTGCTAGGCTTGCAAGGAAAGAATAATTATCATCTGCTTTTGAAATGTGCTTTTTGTGGTTGGTGGTGTGGTGTGGCCTTCGCCGTCTAAGTTTGCAGTTTGCTTTTATCAGAATGTTTTCTAACTACTATTTGGTAAGAAGTTACAGCTGGGTCATAGAATTTATGTGGCAAAGTTTCATCTACATTAGTTGGGAAATATTTTTCCTATTAATGTAGCCTTTTTTAATGGGTTTGGTTTATTTATTTTGGGTATCATTTCTTATACTGTAAAATAAAATGTATAATTTGTTTTGAAGAAAGTTTAATACT
The DNA here is from genome assembly GCA_963573935.1 of Arctocebus calabarensis. NCBI lineage: Eukaryota > Metazoa > Chordata > Mammalia > Primates > Lorisidae > Arctocebus > Arctocebus calabarensis. The sequence continues at coordinate 30,858 of CAUYON010183980.1, read as the reverse complement.
GTTTCACACATTGTTTTTGTTAAGTATTTCGCTAAATAAGTTGTCTTCACAGGGCTCCATCTTAATTTTTTTTTATTTGTCTAATCAGCAATTAAAAGCACAGTCCATTCAATCAACATTTCCCTACTCCCAAAGTAGTCATTTGAATAAACTGTCCAGTTATTGCTTTTGGTTGAGTCAACACTGGGCCAACTCCCAGGAAGGCTCTAATGTAAACAGACTGTTTAATAATGTAAGCAAACAAGGGATAATAAGGCTGCCAACAGGTGCATATTTTGTTTGCAGTCTCCTTAAAGAACTAGTTCAGTTTGCACATATTAGTTGAGGCTCTATGAGCCAAAAAAATCAATGCTTGGTGTTTCAAAGAAGGGGAAAGGAGGCTTATATTGCTTATATTATAAATACTATGGTATTAATTTCCAGTAGGACACAATAACAATGAAATACCCCAAAATAAATTTTACAAAATCCCATGTACATCGGCATCAACAAAGAGTCTCAGAGACAAATTTAACCAATGGGGTGAAGGATCTATACACTGAAAACTATAAGACATTGATGAAAGAAGGTGAAGAAGGCAAAAATAAATGGAAAGCTATTCTGTGCTCATGGATCGAAAGAATTAATATTGTTAGAAAAACTATGCTATCCAAAGTGATCTACAGATTAAATACTATCCCTATAGAAATCCCAAGGATACTTTTCACAAAAACAAAAAAAAATTAAATTTTCATGACACTGCAGAAGATCTAAAATACTCAAGCCACAAAAAACAAAGCTGAAGGCATCACACTACCTGAATTATACTACAAAGCTATAGTATCATACAGCATATCGGCATTAAAACATGTATATATGTACAGAGGTTGCCAAAATACATATACACATTTTAGGAAAAGAAAACTCTGTATTAAAATTGTAATGCTAAAGTCACTTTTGACTTCTGCAATAATAAGATATATAAGGTACAATAGACAAGACGACACATATTATCAATATGTATTGAGGATTACAATTTTAATATATTTTTTAAATTGTGTGTGCATTTTTTTTGGCACTATCTGTGTGTGTGGGACTGAATAGTGAGTCCAGGAATATATCTATGCATTTATGGTCAGTTGATCTTGGGCAAAGGTATCCCAAACACACAATGGGGAAAAAACAGAGTCTTCAACAAGGTGGTGGGAAAACATGATATTGACGTGCAAAGGAATGAAATGGGCCTCTCATCTTACCACACAGATTAAAAAATGGAGGAAGAACTGAAATGGATTAATGCCTCAAATGTAAGAATGTAACTGGAAAAGTACTAGACGAAAACATACACATAGGGAAAAAGCTTATTGAGATTGGGCTGAGCTGTGAATATTTGGATGTATCCCTAAAAACACAGTGGAATAATTATTTGGCCATAAGAAGGAAGTTCTGCCATTTGTGAATCTGCATCAGTCAGCAGGGAGATATAATAAGTGAAATAAATTTAGTCCAGACACTTAAATGCCACCTGATATTGCTTATCTGTGACATCTAACAAAGCTGGACAAGTGACAGCAGGATTCAAACAGAGGGTTCCAGGGCTGTCAGGTGGGGGAAGAGGGGAGATATCGGTCAAAGGATACAGGGATCCTGTTACACTAGATGAACCAATTCCAGATCTCTGTTGTACAGCACTGTGACCCTCATAAACTACAACATATCGTATACTTCAATACTCTAAGACTGTAAAATCTTAGACAGTTGTCACCACAAGAACATTGTGTGTCAAGAGATGGAAATGTTAATTAGAGGGATTAATCCTGTTGAGGCAGGATAAGGCGGCCCTAGGACCTGCCGCCTCGGCCCTGGTGGTGCTGATGCTGCCCAGATGGAGGAACCAGCGGATGGAGGAACCAGCTTGCTGGAAGGGGCAGACACCTGCGTGGGGAGGGGGCCGGAGGGGGGAGACACTGGTGCCTTGCTGTCTCCTCCTCCTGCCCTTCTGGCTAGTCCATTTCATGGATGGGCCTTAATGTCTCCTCCTCAGGCACTTCTGACTAGCCAATGTCATGTCAGTTTCCAGGGCCCGAGTCTTCATTGGACAGCTGGCTGTAACTGACAAAGACCCTTGCCCTAAGAATCTCCCAACAACCCCAGGGACTATATAAACCCCTGAGCAGAGAGCTCAGAAACAGACCGTGGCTGGACCTTGGAGAGGGAACCGGAGAGCTGTTCCCCCTCCAACACAGACCTCGGCCTGGGAAAGGGAGCAGGAGAGCCTATTCCCCTCCTGGGTCCTCTCTGCCTGGAGGTTCGGTTTTTCTTGTAGTTGTAATTTATTTTCTCTGTAAATGAATCCTGACCTACCACTACTTCTGTGGTCCGTGGATTCCTTCTTCGAATCACCGAGACCAAACTCGGGCATCACTTTCAAAGGTAAACATGTGGAAATACCACATACTTTTATAAATCATAAATATAGATAGTTTTGTAGATTCTCTTTATAAACCTGAGGAAAAATAAATAAAAATAATAACAAAACAAACAAAAAATACCCCAATCTCAGAGATATTTATAGAGTGCTTCTTTCTCCCTTTTCTTTTTTATATTGGTACCATTAATTTTCCTGAACTTATTTAACCTTGATATGAAATATTATCAGAAGCTAAAAATTATTTTTTCACAGAGGATTTCCATCTCTGTGATCTTTTTTATCTTACAGAAATAAGGAAAGGGGGTATGCGTGCTTCCTTCCCTCCACAAATTTGCTGTGAGTGTTTTCTGTGTGTCAGAAGCCTGGGACGTCCCCTGATCACCACGACTGCTGACTTTCACCGCACACACCTGCCCTCCACACGTGGGCCTTGGCTCACTTTGCCAATCCTCTCTCCTCCTACAGCAGAATTTACCCGGATTTACAGCTTTATTTATTTGTTTTTCTCAATACCTTTGAAGGTTAATGTCTTAAAAGAAAACTTTAATAAAATAAAGTATTATAATATTCATTGATGACATTTTTATTCCTTCCTACCTAAGGCAACTTCATTAAAAGGGAAAAAAAAAAAACTCTTAGGATCAGTAATATCTGCACAGGTAGAACTGAACTTATTTTTCTTTTTTTTTTTTTGCAGTTTTTGGCCAGGGCTGAGTTTGAATCCACCACCTCCAGCATATAGGGCCAGTGCCCTACTCACTGAGCCACAGGCACCGCCCTAGAACTGAGTTTCTAATGGAAGATATTTTGTTCCCACTGTTCTGCCTTTGTGGAAGTCCTTATGAAACATCATTTTTTCCTCCACATATACTTTGCTTGAGCCCTGAAACTTGATTTATTTCCCAACTCTATGATTGTGAGTGATTATTTGAATTGAGTTGTTGTGTAGATGTGTATCAAGATAAGAAACACTGTATTTGGAGGAATTTTTCAGTAAGTGAACAGATTCAGACAAATTCTGATTTCATGAATTTCTTGGTTTTCATCCTTTCCAAGATTAGCAGTGAAGAGATGATTATTTTTCCTAAGATGATTTGAATTGGCCTTATTTCTAACCATTTTTTCCCATTAAAGTAGAAGACACTTAATGAATTGTTATACATTGCATTTTATGTGACCCTAACGTACACCATTCTCAGGCGTTGTAAGACTTAGTAATGCTTCCAAAGATCAATGGTAATTGACATGTCTGGTGTAAAAAGCACTTTAATTATCCAGAATGTAAGAGGCTATATGCTATAGTGCCTATAATGTCACTTTGTTACAGATTGACATAGTCTGGCTCAGGTTTTCAGAAAGCCTTGCAATGAACAGCCAGTCAGTCAGTGAATTGCATTGTTATTGATAAACAATTTCCAAACTATACCCAAACCCACTTGTATTAGGCAGTTGCCCTAAAATATTCTTTTCTTTTAGGCTTTACTGCGTATACTGAGATATGTCATTCTGTTCTTAGTCCTCTTATATTTACGGTGTTAAAGATTTTGAGGATAATTTGCTATGACATCTTAAATTTTTATATTGGGAAATTAATTCATTCTATTTGCTATAGTCAAAATTATATGCACATTCATTTGAAGAACACAGGCTGAGTAAATGGTTTTTACCATTCGGTTCTGAATGGTCTGAAGTTGAAGTATACCAAGGTACTATATTAGTTAAGATGATAGATTTGGGAAGCAGAATGCCCAAGTTGGAAAACTGGCTCTTCTGATGTACTATGTGACCTAAGAGAAGTTATGTGTCTCAGCTGTCTCCTTTGTGAAATACTTATTATAATAATAGAACTCATTCCACAAAGAAGTCAAGTGTGCTAATTACTTAAATGTGTATCTGGTGATATAAAAACTAAATATTGGCTTACTATAATTATTATATATGATTATAATTTTACCCTGTAGAAACCTCTGTAGGGCCCATACTCTTTACAGAACAAACTAACAGCAATCCCTGGCCTGGGTTTCTGGGTATCATGATAAAAAGTACAAATAATTAGGAAAAAAAAAAACTATAAACCTCCATGAGCAGTCTTATTTGTAATTCTTGCATTGCTGAAATTAATTCCCTACCATTAAGTCTTGTGCGGGGGTGGGGTTACCTTTTCTTTGCGAACAGCCATCGCATCACCCACATGCAGCGCCTCTTACATATGCTTAATATAAGCCTCTCTTAATAGAATGCTTTCCCTTTAACTCTTTTACTCACAGCTGTGCAATGAGCCCACCATAGCTGTCCATTTCCTCTGACAGTGCAAGCGGCAGCCATGAGAACCCAGCTCACAGACCTCTGGCTGCAGGGAACGGAAATGAGCAAAGCCCCAGCTGTGGGGCTTGGAGTCCCCTCACAGGATTTGTGCGGAAGCCACAACTCTCCTGGGCTGCTGCACCAGTGACTGAGCACGGCAAGGGCACTGAGGCAGAAAGGCTTGGGGCAGACAGGGGACTCCTGTGACGGCCGAGGTGGGCTCAAGCCTTTACGACGACCTTGTTGTCACTTCCATAGATCGCAGGTAACCAACCTCGCCTCCTACGCTCCTTCATTTGGGATCAAACTGTGTGGGGTCAGCATCCCCAGGGATCAGACTGTGTGGGGCCAGCATCCCCGGCCCAGCCGTTCTCTCTCTCAGAGGCACTCCTTTGAGCCTTGCTGATTTGGTCCTCCCTTAGCACCTGCTTCGTGGAGGTCCCAGAACAACACAGTCATCGCAGGACCAAGTGGCAGGGAAGGACAGTGCCACCCAGGGCTTTCCAGCCTCCACACCATTGCCCTGTTTATGGGATTTGGCTCCTGCAGAGTGCAGTGATTATCGGCATCCCTGGGTCCGTGTCCCCAGCTACTTCTCAGCGTGTCGTCCACATGTGAACTCAGTTTTACGGAGTCCGCCAGGGCACAACTGTGGATGACTCAAATGCTCTGTGTGATGCTTTGAAAACAAACACACACGACAACTTACAAACACACGCAGACACCCAGCCAAGGCCTAACGTGGATTTTGGTCTAGTTTATCTTTTTTCTTTTCTTTTCTTTCTTTTTTTTTTTTTGACACAGAGACCTATTCTGTCATCTTGTGTATAGAGTGTTCTGGTGTCACAGCTCACAGCAACCTCAAACTCCTGGGCTAAAGTGATCCTCCTGCCTAAGCCTCCCCGGTAGCTGGGACTACAGATGACCATGGCAACATCTGGCTAATTTTTCTGGGTTTTTTGTAGAGATAAGGTCTCACTCTTTCTCAGGCTCGTCTCAAATTCACCAGCTTAAGCTATTCTCCTACCTCAGCCTCCCGGAAAGCTAAGATTATAGGTGAATGATCACACCAGGCCCATCCCCTACTTTTAAACTTCTTTTTAAAATTCTTTATACTGGCTCTCGGAATGAGTCTTTACTTTATGGCAATTGACTTAGTTATTAATAAAACTAACACTTGTTGCTTTTAATTCAAGGGATCTTGGTGTTTCTTGAGAAAACTGAAAGAGAATAAACTTGCATGTCCCGTCAGTGTTCCTGTCCCACACTACCCGTCTTGGACACGGCCAGTCCAGGAGCAGCTTCTTCCTTTCTCTCCTCAGACCTGTTTGCCCCACGGTTTCCTTCTCAGTAAACTCGGAATTCATCTCAAAGTCAGACACTTCAGTTTCATTTTTGACCTCTTTCTTTTGCTCACTTCCCACATCCAAGCTACCAGCAAATACTCTGAGCACTCAGACACACTCTGACCACTTCCTAACACGTGGGCACCACCAACCTGTTCTGGTCCCGTCCCCTAAAATCTCTGTCCAGAATCCTTCCAGGCCTCACTTCTCCCAGGCTTCCTCCTCCCACAGTCTGTTCTCCACACAGCAGCCAAGATCAGCCTGGGAATTAACAGTTGCCTACTTTCACAGTACTACTTAGCAAACTATCAGATCACAATTTGAAATTGGAATCCAATATTATTTTATCAGTCTGTGGTGAGAGGTCCCTACCTCACTGAAGTGTGCAGACCTTATCAGGACGCCCAGTCTACGTGCCCTGCTTCTGCTTCAGAAATCCTCTGCTCTGAGCGTCTCCTGCTCTCTTCCCCTGGTTCTCCGCCCCAGACACACAGACTTTGCTCTTCCTCCCGTAGTTCACATTTACATCTGCCTCGGCGTCCATCAGAGGGGTTCCCAGGCCAGCAGATCTAACTGGCATTTCCTTTCGCACACACTCCCTCGTTCTGATTTCTTTTTCTTCCCCTGTCTCACTCCTGTACGACTTACTTGTAATGTCCCCTTCCCTACTTCACTCTCAAGCTTCATGAAGGGGTCCGTTTTGTCTATTTCACTCTCATTATTAAACTCAGTGCCTAGAATAGGACTTACACTTACCAAGTATCGAATAACTTCTTGTGGAATGATGAAGGGAATGACAAATAGTAATGAGCACTGCATCAATCACATAAAAATATTTCGTTTGCTAAATGGAAGAATCATCTACTAATGTGACGAGATGTTTAAAATGAGATTAAAAAAAACCCTAGAAGTGGAATTTAACCATCAGGACCCTTGGATTTCTGTGATTATTCTGACGAATAAGATCAGCTTTAGCTTTGGTTATTCTAACTTGAAGTTTAATGAGAAATGTTTAAGGAGTTGAAAAACAAGACCAGATCCTTACCTTAAAAATTGATACTATTATAGTTTGTGTTAGGGGTTTTATTTCAATCTCAAAGTTTTTTTTTTTTTTTTAATTTAATTTATAAGGCACAAAAACCAAACCATAAGAACCAGAATTAATTCCTATCTAACGTCCCTGTTGTAATTTTAGTTTTAATCATCTTTGTTGCTTAATAGATCATTTGTTCACATCAGATTTTGCAACTTTTAATACGAAATCATATAGTGGTATTCACAATATTGGTTGAGGCTCAAGAAATGCTCAGAGCAACGTCATCAAAATAATGACTTCATCAAGCCATATGATGACTCCTTACCTGGTGCAGATTCCTTCATCTGGAGGACATATTTCAGATACGTCTCTGCTACAAGGAAGGGGTACAGCTGGTTCAATTCTCCTCCCCACCCCTTATGTGCCTAAACCCTAAGCTTGGCTTTAGGACCTTGTTGGTATGAAAACGTGTGAAAGACAGACAACAGACAATAGTCAAAAGTCAGAAAGCTCTGTCTTGGTGGTTTTGTGAGCAGGCTTTACAGACTGGGCCTAGCAGGTAGCAAGGCTGGTTCTCTGTGGAGATTCACGATGCTCTGGATGCCTCCTGTGCAGTCTTCTTGACACTCCAGTTCTGGTGGGGCTTTGCCACCTGCTCTGTGCCTATGTACCCAGCATTAATCTGCACTTTTTCTTTTCTTTTCTTTTTATTTTGAGGTTTTTGGCTAGGGCTGGGTTTGAACCCACCACCTCTGGCACATGGGGCCGGTGCCCCACTCCTTTGAGCCACAGGTGCCACCAAATGTGCACTTTTTCCTGTTCTGCTTCTTTCCCTTTCCAGAAGGCCCTGTTCACAGAACCCAGCATAACCACTCACCAGCTCTGTTCTTTGGGGTGGCCTTCTCTCCTGAGAAATTCTAAGAGTCAATCCAGTTTCAATACAGCAGTAAGTCTTTGGTTCCCTATCAGAGCAGTTGTTCAGCTAGTCTTTTACTCTCTACATTACTTTGGTGGGAATTAATTTTTTTTTCCAGCTACCTTGACCCCACTTATTTTGTTCAAGTAACCTAAAGTCTTTCCTTGCAACAGGTGCTATGACTGAGAGCGAAGAATTATAAAATCCTACATCTCCTCAAGTTTTGTTTCTCATTTCGTGTTATGATGTGTGTCTGCCTCTTTGGTCTGACTAAGCAGTTCCAGTGGCGTGGAACAGGTTAACTACTGTTTCCTTTGTAAATTCTGTGTTTGGTCTATAGTGTGGCTGTGTTGATAGTGGTATTTCACATTAAGGGAACGTTCATTTTTAGAAATTATTTTACAATTTAATTTTAGTTGTTGTTGATAATATTTGCTTTAAGGTTAGGTTTTTGTCTTAGGCATAGTCCTAAATGGCTAACGCCTTCTGAAATTTAACAAATATTACTACTTACTGAATACCATTTCTGCACTTAGATATTTCATATTTTAAATAGAAATTTAAAGGGAAAATATTTTGATTATAATATGATTTTATACATATGTGATTTTTTAAATTACATATGAAATAACCATATACTTTTAAATAAATTTTTGCTCTGTTGCTATGTCTGTTTTTATTCTCTCAATCATCATATCTAGAGAACATTCAAGAAATAAGTTATGTGATACAGATACCAAAGTTTTAAGGTACTCACATAATTACTTTCTTTTCAAAAATGCAATTCTCAGAATTTGGAAAGTGTTGGTTGAGACACTTTTTTTCCCAAAATTTTCTTTCTTCATTTAGCTTACCCCATTGCAGCATTAAAAAGCAATATTTTTTTGTGTTTTAGAACTTGACATTATCCGGTGCTATTTTATTCTTTCTAGCACACATGTAGTTTCTTTAAACAGATCACAACAATCCTTTAAATGTAGGCACTGATTGAATTAAATGTTATTTATCCTTAAATGATAAGCTTGTTTGAAGATACATTTAAAATGATATTGTTTTTCTCAAGAACATTAAGACCTTATTCTGATTGCCAGGGTACACATGTAAGTTACGAATGGCAGTATAAAAGACTGCTTATATTCTTGAAGATCCTGATTTGTTTCTTATGCAATTATGGGTTATTATTTGAGAGTAAATAAAATTAAGGTTTGCTGTTGAAAAAAAAATAAAATGGTATTGTTGGATGCCAATTTCAAATTTTGATCTGAGTGGGGGGATGAGGGAAAGAAAACAAAAAAAAGGAAAGAAAATAGTGACTAATTCTCACATAAATTGGATTCAGTTTTGACCAAGTCTATTACTTAAACATTAATGTTTAATTCAACTTGTCAATATGTTGTTTAGGATATTGCATCCTCATTTATAAGTGAAAAATGTTTGTAATTTCCCTTTATAATAATATATTTTCCAATTTCAATATCAGGTGTATCCAGATCAAGTAGAATGATTTTGAAATATTTCTTCTTTTTCTATTGTCTTTAAGATTTGGCATGATCTGTTTTTTGAAACTGTCTTTTACTTTTATTTATATAATATTAGTTGTCTATTTTTTGAGACTTTGGAAAAAAATAAGAAGTTAACTGATGACTTCATACTGAGTCTCAGAGTCAAAGCATTCTATAATAGACATACTCTTATTTGAGAATGTGAACATTACTTTCTTGGCATTATTATTATTAATATTGCTTAATATTTCGATGCAGTAATCTTCTATTTTCTTTTCTGAATGTATTTATCTTCATTCATTCTTTACATGGTTTTTGTTTCTAGTCCTTATCTTAAACATCGTTATTGTTATTGAATTTTAAGCCTTTTAAATTCTGTGAAGGCAAAAAGTGAAAACCTAATAAACACATGTATATGTAAAAATAAAAAAATTAAAAAAATTGCGATCTCATATTTCAGTAAGTAGTACCATGAAAGTTAGGCAACTATTAAAAACTTTCTTCATCAAACAAATGCAAATCAGTGTAACCTAATTCTTTTTGCCCTCAATGAATCCCAAATTATATATTATACATATATAATTTGACTAAAATAAAGTATATTGTAAATTAATTCTTTTTTTTTAACTTTCTTCTGAATTTCCATTTTCTGGAACCTTAGGATATTTTAATAGACTTTTATACATATCTCATGGAAACAATTATTTCCATCTGCCTTTATTTCCATGCATTTTCAATCCCATGTCTACAATGTTTTTTCTAAGCAGCTCTTTGAATATTGCACAGATCTCACCAAACTCTTGGAGGGACACATCCTAATGCTTCTACGGCTATTTCAATCTCTATAGTCAGAGGTGATCAGATTGCCCTCCTTGAAGCTCTCAGAGAGGAAAAGTGGTGAGACTCAGCACCTTTTTGCTGCTTCCAAAAGATAGCTAAGATTTCAAATGCTGGGCTGCTAGCAATGATTTTAGATGTAACAGAACATTTCCCAAACCCAGTGCCTCTGGGGGAAAGTGAAGTCTGACTAATGTTGGTATTGCAATACAGTCCAGACACCAGAGTGCAAGTGTAATGCTCCTGTGGTTATTCCCTGCTTCCCACTTGCCCTTCCTCTGAGACTGTTTCATCCCAAACCAGCAAAGAAACATGACTGACATCCATGGTGCACAGGTGCCCTATTCGGGTGTTGGGTTCGCAAAACACCCAGACTCCACCACCATGCAATATATACCAGTAAAGGAATTCAACTCATATACCTTAAACCTATTAAAATGGGAGGGGAGAAAATCATTTAAAAATCATATTCAGAACTTTCTCACTCACCCCATAGAAATATTTCCACATCCTATTTGTTTAATTCCCATAAAAATAGCATTATTTACATTCCATTGCATTTCCTGACCACTCAACCTACACCTAAGTTGAATCCCTGCAACTTCTATTTTGTTGCTGTTGTTCTTGCTTATCTATCACTTCACATCACTGTGTTGTATATGGTTTTGGTGTTCTTTGATAAAATATTAAGCATTCCAAGGTCACTGCCAAGTTTTCTTGTGCTGATAGAACACATTTTATCCTCCCTTCTTATCTCGGTGCGATTCATAGAATGTAGAATCCAGGAACATGTGTGGATTACAGTGATGAGTGTTTCAAAAAACAGTATGAAGTGTAGGAAAAAAATCTTCAGTAGATACATTTTTATTGATCTTTAACTAAAAGCATTAAGAAAATGGATTTAATTAAACTATAAATCCCCAACAAGAATTAACTTTTAAGTTTTAATAAATCAAGAAATATAAAATGTTTTCATATTACAGTGGAACCTCCATTGTTGACCCTGTCCCTACAGTGACCACCTTCTAAAGTTGGCCTAGTTTTCACAGGCTGGACAGGAACACACGCGTGTCTCAGGGCAGCGGGCCTCCGTCCTTATGTTGACCACTTCCCATGTTGAGCTGTGTGTTGTAGCTCCCTGTGTTGTCAACTTTCAGATTTTCTACTATATTTGTTTTTATTATCCAAATATTATTTCAACCAGGAAACCCCCAGAATCCATTGAGTGGAAAAAATTTGCCTGCTATGTGCCTTCTTAGGTTTCTGTATATAAATTATCACAAATGTACCACTTTATATTAAAATGCCTTATTTACTTTAAGGCATTTCAGAAAAGAAAACTAACGTTTTGCTTAACATAGCCCAATGCCTAATAGAGAACTGAAAGTGCACATGCAGTAGAAAAGCCGAGTGTATGAATCAAACACAGATTTTGCTGAACCTTTTAAACTAGCTTATTTTTATGTCAACATTATAGAAATTATAAAGCATCTCCATTTGTACTAAAAGGATAGTCTTAAAGCCAATCAAAAGAACTTAACCTGTGTAGTTTTTGCTTTTAATATGTAATTCTTATGTTTTCTTTTTGTATGATAGATCACAATGTACAGTCATTGTTCTATTGAATGTATAATTTTAGGTAATAATTATTTTAAGAATTGTATGCATGAATTTAACCATAATGTGATGATTTACCTTTTGTAATTCCAGGGATAGCAACATGTTTATGTGTAAAATAGTGAAGACAAACCCAAGAGCATTAGACTTTCTCTCCACGTATTGTGTTTTTAACACTATCCTAAGAAATTACTATGGAATGAATACCCCGGTATTTGGTAGATGATTACTTTCATCTTGTAGATTTTTTACTTAAGGTATTTGGTGAAGGTCACAAACATGTTATACTCATTGTATAGTCACAAAAGGGTTAAACTTTTTCTATTATAAATAATCAATAACTGTACATATATTAAGTCAAAATTGGATGTAAGGATGTGTTGTTATTTTTGCAAGGTCATACACATTTAAAAATACATCTTCCATCAATTATATTCAGACTGAGTTGCTTGATGATAAGGATAGGTCTTATTCCTCTTTTAATCTTTTGTTCTTGATGAACAGGAGTCCACAAATATTTACTAAAATGACACAAACTGAATAACAAGTGCATGTCACTTTTGAAAGCAGCTTGAGAGGACTGTCGTGAAGCTTTGGAACCACAGCTCCGGGGCTTTTTGGTATCACACTCCGTGTTCAGATTTCTCTTGGCATGAACATGTTCATAATCAATATTTTTGACAGCTTTCCTCTAGCAATGGATGAAAGTAATGTGTTCTTGATGGTCCAACTGAAACTGTCAACAATTTTTGGCAATTTATGATCAAGTGGCAGCTTTGAAATGATGTTCTTGGAGAGAACAGACGGTTTTCTTTCTTTTATTTTCTATGAGCTAGCAGCTTGGTTAGTCTGTGCTGTTATAAAATGAGTACAGGTTGAATATCCCTCACCCAAAATGCTTGGGAGCAGAAGTATTTTGGAATTTGTGCTTTTTCAGATATTGGGATATTCGTATATATATCATGACATATCTTGGAGACAAGACCACCTCCAAGTTTTGAAGTTAGATCATCTCCAAAATTCATTCATATTTTATATACATCTTATACACATAGGCTGAAGGTAGTTTTGTACACTATTTTAAATAATTTTGTGCATGAAAGAAGAGTTTGTGTGTTGATTTTGACCTGTTTTAGAGGTCAAGTGTGCAATTTCTCATTTTTTGATAAGTTTCAGATTTTGGAGCATTTCCAGCTTCAGTTGTGGGAATACGTGTGATAAACTATACGTGTGTGTCTTGACGTGAAAGCACACACAGTCCCCGGTGGGAACAACTGCTATTTCTAGCGATGAATTATCCACATTGTGGTGCTCATGTGGCTTATCACGGGCCCTGAGTATATCAAAAGCAGAATGTACCAGGCTGCTTTGCTACAATTATATTTAAATATTATAATATGCACAGTGTGGACCTCTGGACCAGCCTAATTATGACAAAAGAAAATCAAAATATTGCACACAAATAAATCTAGTAAATTAAGTCACACCAGTGTTCCATCAATCTATGATGTGAAATATAACTATTTTCAGTGGAGATATTGAATCTTAGAATAGTCATCTAAGAATGGCTTTCATTATTTAATGTAGATTGCTTTTATCTTGAATAGAAAAGTTGAGTTCTGTTCATCATGATTTTTGATCCTGTGCATATTTCAAATGTAATTTGCCATCTTCTTGCTGTTTACCCGGGAATATACTTGCTTCCTCTTCTTGCTGAGGGAGCAGAAACTCTTGTACTGAGAATGTTAGAGGGGTTGAGGGTATGCTATTAGTTTTCTAAGGCTGATTTAACAAAGCACCGCAAACTGGGTGTCTTAACCAACAGCAATTTATTGTCTCACAGTTATCAGAATTAGAAGTTCAAGATCCAGGGCTCAGCAGAGCTGCTTCCTTGTGAGGGCTGTGCAGGATTATCCATCTCATGCCTATTTTCCAGCTTCTGGTGTTTGCCGGCCGTCTGAGATTCCCTGACCTCTGCTGTGTAGTTCCAATCTCTGCCTCGGTCCTTGCATGGTTGTCTTTTCTCTTTTCTCTGTGTCTCTCTCAATTTTTTCTTCTTATGAGGACACCAGTCATGTGGGATTCACAGGACCACCCTATTCTGGTTTGACCTCTTCTTAACCAATTACATCTCAAAGATTCTATTTCCAAATAAGGTCACATTCTGAAGTGCTGTGGATTAAGACATCCAAATGTTAATTTTGGGAGGGTAGAATTCCATCTATGCTAGTGACAATTTCAGCAATTCTTGTATTTGGGGGTTAAAATTGCAGAAGTTCCGCCATCTGTTTATGTTTTCAGATTTAAAGTGGACAATGAGCATCTTGGAACCCTTGGCACCTGCTCTTTCCAACACAGCCTGTGTCTTCCACACCACAAAGAGGCATGCCACCCACCTGCGTTGTCACTGAATGCAGATTTGTAACTAAATGATCAAATAAAGCTAACATCTGTTTAATTGCCAAGTTTGCAAGTAGAGATTAGCATGTAATACTGGGATTTTTTTCTTTGATATTTCCTTGTGATAAAATAGATTTTGATAAACAGTGTAAGTCCATATACCTTAAAATCTATAATGTTTGAATCAGGATAATCCCTTCAGTTATAATAGGGAAATTTCTTCTTCTTCCTCCCTTCAATACTTCGCCTCTCCCTCTTCCTCCCCGCTTTTCTTTCTTTCAACAGACATCTCTCACAATTTCTTCCTTTAAATCCCTCTTCAAGCAGCTTTTACTCTTTAGATTCTGAATATAATGTTGCAAATCCTTAGAGAAAAAGATAGGAGGGAAGGAATGGACAGTTGACCTACACTCAGTGAGAAAATATTAGTCTGAATTTGGTGGTTTACTGGATCATTTGATTTAAGTTACTACCTGTCTAGTCTTACAGAATAATTGTGAAAATTATTTTAAGATAATTACATATATCAACTATTTCTTAAGTACTATGTGAAAATAGTAATATACCTGTATTTGTAAATAAAACTTGAATTTTTTTCCTTATTATTCCTTTGCAGCGTGTTCCTTAAGTTGCCATAAATAGGGAACAAGGGAAATTATAGCCAAATGTGCCTTTATTTACATAATATTCATTGCAACATTTTGCAAAACATTGGCCAACACATAGAAAATGTTTTGTAAATATTTTGTAAAATTTCATAATGAATATTTTGTAAGTAAAGGTGCGTTTAGTTACAATTTCTCTATTTATAGCCACTTTAGGGCCTACTTGGAGAGACTGTGTATATAATTCAGTGCTGTATATTTTCTGCCTAATCGGTGTCTGTATGACTTTGGCTCTAGAATGAAAATGAATGCCCTGTTGTTTTCTTTAACTTTGGACACATTCTTTTATCAAAACCAATTCTATAATCTTCCACAGTAAATACTACTTATGTGAAGAGAATTTATGCTGATAAAATATTAAGTATTAATTGTTAATTTTGTCTTAAACTTAATTTTAGATAGTACTAATAGAAATATTTTCAAAAATATTCAAGATAGATGAAGCAACACTTTGCACCAAATTTTGAAATATATACTTGAGGTTTAAAATACATATATGGGCGCTGAATTTATTTTAAAGAGAGAAATTATAGCAGCCAATAATTACTGTGGCAATTGGATAATTGTGCAGGCAATTGAGCAATTCCTGTTGCAATTGGATCCTTTCCACTTATCTCTCAGTTGTAATTAACCAATTTTAGGCATAATTATTTGTACCTGGGCTTTTAGGCTTCTAAATTATTCTTCCTCATGCTTCAAAAACATGTTGCTGTGTTTGTTATGTCTACTTAAAATCTACATCCGATTTGTCTATGAGGCAACACTATCAAAGAGGGTTCTAGTAATGCTAGTTACTTCAGACCGGGGATGGAATCCTTCAGCAGCGTCAAGCTCTTAGTGAACACACAAAATTGTTTTAAAAACACTGAATAAATTGAAAAATTAACTTCATCAAACAACAAGCCAGTTCAGCCAAAATTGTTTCTTGATGGAATTGACTTGGCCAATTATTTAGCTGAATTGATGGTTTGTTTTACTTAATTTGTCTCCCAATGTATTGAAAACTCCTTAAGAATCTAAATATATGGCTACCAAAACCATGTTTGCAGGTAAGTAAAATAAATAATTATATAGTACAACTTATACTTGGTAAAATACATGAGTGATGTAATATACCCTTTGGATAGTGTGACGGTGTATCTCAACTTTATGGTTTCACCTATCACATTTTTTGTATTAAAAGTTTCTATAGATATTCACTTGCATTTCTGTGTCAAACGAATAAAATAAATCTAGTAAATTAAATCAAACAGCATTACAATGTATAGATATCCTGATTATATTTATATGCATATGGCATTTATAACTTTTCTAAAACAATTATTTCTTATTTTCCTAAGTATCTCAAGGGTCTCATGCTTCCTGGTTATAAATATTAGGTGTTTAATAAATGTTTGTTCATGAAAACTGTACAAACCAGGGGAAAGAATACTACCTAAATTTGTCTTCACTTAAAGAACTATGTGATTTTTACTTGATTTTTTTTTCTGTTTTTCCCCACAACAAACAATGCCTTTTAACAGGAAAGCAGATCTGTGAATAATGATAGCGCGGCACCACACAATATGAGATTCCAGGCATCACACAGGGTTAATCAGCCATCAGAGCTTGAGCTTCCATTGAGGGGGACATTAAATATTAAGGTAGGGAATCCTTAAGTTGATCTCCAAAGATTTCCACCTCCTAGTATTTACATCCTTGTAAATAATAGTCGCTCCCAGAACCCCGGGGGCAGCTCCAACCTTAAAGCTGAAAGATACCAGGAGCAGAGCTGGACAGAGCAGGCCTATGTAGTCTTTCAACTGTATGCAAAACCAAGAAACAATTA
Source organism: Arctocebus calabarensis (assembly GCA_963573935.1). NCBI lineage: Eukaryota > Metazoa > Chordata > Mammalia > Primates > Lorisidae > Arctocebus > Arctocebus calabarensis. Next base: position 13,997 of record CAUYON010183980.1, on the reverse strand, counting down.
TCTAAACAAAATTTTAATGGAAAATGAAGTAAAATTGTAGTAAATTGTCATCTCAATTGAATATTAACTGAATTTAGTAAATAGCTTCTAATGAATACAGGAGGACATAACAGCGGGAATGTCATTTTGAGGTAAGGACAAGGGTGATCTCTTGGGTGATCTCTCCCTCCTACCCCTGACCCCCCACCTATCACCCCCCCAAAATCTAAAGGAAGCAGCTACCATTTGGTTGAGCTGCTCCGTGGAGGGGCTTCGTGGTGAGGATCAGCCAGGGAGGCGCGGGGGCCCTCGGTCCAGTAGGCCCTAAGGACAGGATCCCACCAATAACGTCCGTGATGTGGGAAGAGCCGCCTCCCGGTAAAGCCTGCGCTTGAGATCCCAGCCGAGACCAGCTCAGCTGCAAGCGAGGCCCCTAGAAGTGCGGTCTAGAACTAGGAACCGCCAGAGGTTTGTGACTCCTTAAAGCACCGGGCTGTCGGGTCATTTGTTGTACAGCAATCTAAAACTCCTCTAGCTTTTATCAGAGAAACTAAGGAGGAAGGGAGAGGGTCGAAGAGGAACTCACGCGGGGTGTTCATAAAGTTGGTGCGCAATTTAAAACGGTTGCTGCTCTGTTCATTCCTCCTCATTTGAACGAGAAGGGATGAACCGAGTACTGCCCGTGGTTCTGAAACAGTGGCAGTGAACAAGTTAGCCTTGACCTTGGTGCGTGCACTCCTCCGGGAGAAGTTGCATATCTGGCAGCATAATGCTAAAAAACCCTCGTTTAATATTCAGTCGTATGAAATTCGTGCTGACTTCGTGTTCCATTAAAATTTTGTTTAGATAGTTGTTTCTTTGTTTTGCATACAGTTGAAAGACTACATAGGCCTGCTCTGTCCAGCTCTGCTCCTGGTATCTTTCAGCTTTAAGGTTGGAGCTGCCCCCGGAGTCCTGGGAGCGGCTATTCGACCCTATTCGACCCTATTCTGAGCGAGGGTTTCCTCTGCGTATCCATTTGTGTTCTATCTTACAGCCAATTACAATGTATTATTTTAAATTTTAATTATTATTGGTACATAATAGTTGTATGTATTTATAGGGTGTATTTGCTTATGTGATATTGTTTAATTATTATTGGTACATAATAGTTGTATGTATTTTAGGGTGTATTTGCTTATGTGATATTGTTTTGAAGCAGGCAAACAATGCAAATTAATCTAATCAGAGTAATAGGGTATTTATTCATCACCGCATTTTTGTACAGGGATAATGTTATTTCTTCTTTTAGAACTTTTAGAATATGCTGTGCTTGGTGTAGCAAAACATTAGCAGAAAGGAAAAGGGTTTGACAAGTGTTCACTCCGCCACCCTGTATGAAAAGTGGCCTAATGCTTCCTAAATGAGTCTTTTCCAGAGCTGGGTTTTCTTTGGAAATTCTCCAGCTAGGTGGGCAGGGCAAGGATGTGGTGTACCAGATGCCTACTCTCTCTTTCCTAAATTAATTCATGCAGAGATGAGATACTTATATTAATTTCAACTATCTTTTTTTTTAATCAAATCTTCTGTATTTAAAATAATGGAGATTTATTTATTCAGTTGGACAATATACAAATCATTTTTTTTACCCCGGTATTATTTTTGTTTTTAGAACAGAAATCTAAGTTAGAGAGAAAAATAGAATTCTAATTTTCAAAGTTGTAAAATTATCCAAATGGCAGAATCTGAAGTACAAACTATGTGGATAAAATAGATGTGCAAAATATTCATATTTTTTGAAGTTTGTGGTTAATTGCAACAAAGACATTTTTATGGAAATTAGTAAATGTTAACGTAATTTCCTGTCTATTTGGTATGATCACCCACAGAACTTCAGCAAATATGGTTCATTGTGATTTTATATCTGAATTTAGAAAAATTAATTTTCACCTTTTATTCAACCAATTTAGTTTCTTTTCTGTGTTCTCTATTTTTACTTTATATGTATCAAAACAGTGTCACATAGTGAGAAAATAGTCCAAGGCTGACAAGTGGAATTAGCAGGGTCGAGATGCTTTTGGAAACATGGTTACACAGGCCATCAAACAGTAGTAAAATATTCCAGTATATGCAAATACCAGGGGTACAGAAACAAACTCAAGCCACATACTTTAATAAGAATTGCATTCAGGAGTCGTGCACGGAAGACCTTTAACATGGCCATAGTTGGGCTTCAGACAGAGACCCTGCTGGTGGATGATGGCTTCAGGAAAGGGCTCTTCACCACTTTCCTTGAGAGAAATTCACCGTGGAAGAGGAGAAAAGTCTAGTAGGAAAAGGAACCCGAGAAGCTGCAAATGGATTGTGAGTGGAGTAGTTTTCTCAGGGCAAATGAGGCTCTCCGTGCCCGTCCTCTGAACCAGCCAGCTGCAGTTTTCCGTGGTGGCAGGTGCAGGTGAGAAGGCCAAAGGCACCAACAGTGTGAACGCAGCTCATGATGTTGGCGTGTCCTGTGGACTCGATGGGGAAAGGAGTGGTGTCATAGAGCCCAAGCCCTGGGGCAGTCAGCGCCATCTCAAAGACGTCAGATAGCATTTGTTTGGGAGGGTCATTCAGGAAAAAGGCAGAGGTCTTGCTAATTAAGCAAGTCTGTACTTAGATCATTGAGGTTTAAAGGTTACAGTAATTATAACTTATTTTTAAAAAATGAATAAGAAAGAAAATTCACATTGTTATGTATTCACAAAAAATCTTGAATAAAAATGTCTTTTAAAAGAACCCCTAAATACCTATCAGTGTTTTATGAGACTAATAATGTGAGTTAGCACTTATACATATTTCTTTACCGAGTCCTTTGAACATCAAATGCAGGGTGGGTGAAACCCTAAGTGATGGAGCTGGATAATGGGCACATTTCCAACCCTGACTCAGCATAACTAAATTGATACTTGTGACCCAAAAGATTGGCAGCCCTGTAATATTTTGAAATTAGAATATCAATGAAAAGAATAAAAGAGAAAAGATGTTACTTTACTACAGTATTTTATATTGTCTGAACAGAAAAGAATCGGCTTTAATTTCAGGACAATTTTAAAAATAATGATTATAACCCTCTATTGATAGAAGGTAGACTAAGCAAATAGAATTTTTGAAAATGTAGCCTATTTTATAATCTGACTCATTGTCAAAAACTTGCCTTTTAAAAAGCAAATGGATACTAAACATCTTTTTATGAATTTTTGTACTATAAAAATTCATAAGAATTTTTTAATTTTCGGTAAAGAAACATGTGTAAATGCTAAATCACTAGAATTTTTGAATTCTCGGTAAAGAAATATGTATAAGTGCTAACTCACATTATTAGTCTCATAAAACACTGATAGGTATTTAGGTTCTTTTAAAAGAAATCTATATTCAAGATTTTTTGTGAATACATAGCAATGTGAGTTTGCAATACATTGCATACAATGTGGGAGGCTTGTATTTTTGATTATTTAGTGTTTATTTAACAAATACTTTTTGAACTTTTGTTACATAATTTTATTTCAGTAACTGGAGTGTACACAGAAGGGAGACAAGGAAACACAAAAAACCTCATGGAAATTGTAGAACATCAGAAAACATAACGAAGAAATAGAAGGAAGTGCGTTGGGTGGTGCCTGTGGCTCAAAGGAGAAGGGTACCGGCCCCATATACTAGAGGTGGTGGGTTCAAACCAGGCCCTGGCCAAAAATGGCAAAAAAAAAAGGGGGGGGAATGTTAAAATATGAAGGATCATGCTAACTGCTGTGAAGAACTGTTTTTAAATGGCTTGTGATAGGGAGGAATGAGGATAGGTGGATGGAGCAGTTAAACAAGGTATATCCCTAAGTTGATATAAAGTTAAGACCTACATAGAGAGAAGAAATTACGGGGAAAGTATCAATACAATAAAATTTGAATAAAAAAAAGAGCATTTGTGAAAGACTCTAAGTGGAGGAAGATCTCTGTGTATTTGAGGGGTGGGGTGACAGACTGTGTGAAGACGTAACAGACAGACATGTTTTTGGAGAGCGATGTAAGTGCCCTGTCTGCCTTGAGATGGAGTTTGACTTTTTCCCTTTATGCAAAATACGCTGTAATGAACACAGGATTTTTAAACAAAGAATCAATTTTATTGGATTTCCATTAGAGCATAGGAAGTGTTTGTTTACTATGCATTCTCTGTCCTTTTTTTTTTTTTTTCTTTCCTGGTAATGGAAGTAAATGGATAGGAGAATACACCTGTGTAATTGGCTTGAGAAAAAGGGGATATGAATAATGATAAAATGTAATATAACAACTATTACACACTCACATCAGAGTAAGTGTAAAATATGACTAATCTAAGGAAATTAGGATAGATAATCACTCTCACTGCCTGGGGATAAAAACAGTTTTGACCCAAGTTGTAATGAAAATACTTGCACCAGGGCTCTGGTTGTGCTCCAGCGGAACAAAGCCGCACAGGGAACTGAGGGGAGTGGAGCATGCAGGTGAGTAGCTGATCACAACACGACGTTGCCGAGGCCTGGGAGGAATAGCCATCCTTCTGAAGCAGCATCTCAAGCAATACGCCACGTGGGTATTATGAAAGAAAAAAGATAAATCTCAGCACATCAGTGTCAATAACACGGAAGGCTGTGCAGTTCTTGCCAAACGATTGAAGTGAACTGGATTTCTGAGTGTCTGTTACCACACTACGCCTCTTCCCAGTCTTTCAGCTTTGGATGATCTGTGTTTAATTTTCAAGGTTAACTGTAACCTTTACTCTAATTCGGGGAAAGATTATATTCAGTAAATTCCTCTCCCCTTACTACAATTCAAATAGGAGGAGTATTTTCCTTCTTCTTACTTTTCCTTGTAAAATGAAATACAATTACATCACATACAGGCTCGGGGAAAAATAAAAGTTCCAACTTTTTAGCCCTTTGTTATCCCCCACATGTTACTACATTTTTCCTGGAACACTTTTTTTAATCTTACTTTATTTCTATTTTATCTTATTCCATTTTATTCTATTTTATTTTATTTATTTTAAATTTGTGTGTTTTATATTTACTTGGAACAGAGACTTTTTTCTTGTGATGGCATCAGATGGAAAAATTGGCTCCTGTATACAGAGGAAGGCAGTACATAATGTGTGGTTTTTGACCCAGATCTGACTTTCGATGATGTCTTACACGTCTAATAGGCACCCATTAAATATCTGTGATTTGTCTTTTCCTTTTGGGAGCTATCAATTAACTGAACATATTCACATTTTATTATTCCAATTCTGCACTTTTTCTTTTGCTTTGTAAATATTTACCTACTTAACTTTTAAAATTAATCATGGTCAGATAATTGGGGTCAATTCAATTTAATATTATTACTTATCTAGATTATGGGATGTGAATTAATGATTCCCAGCCTTGGCAGGCTAAGTTATGCCACCACCTCCTTAAACTGCTCACATTCTAATTCCCGCATATGTAACCTGACTCTGTTATCTTATATGACAAAAGAGACTTTGCAGATATTAGCAAGATAAGAATTTCAAATTGGGGAAATTATTTTTAATACCTTGGCAGGGCCAAGGTAGCTACAATGGTCTTTATAAGATGAAAGTGGAAGTAGTGTCAGAGATGTTATAAGGTTGGACGGCTGCAGGGTCATGGGCCAAGGAAGAAGGACAGTCTCCAGAGGCTTAAATGGCACAGAAACAAATTATCGCTTAGGGCATTCTATAGAAAGAGAAGAATGCCATCTCGTTTTAAACTTCTGACTTCCAAACGGAAATGAAAACACATTTTTGTTGGTTTAAGCTGCTGAGATGTTGGTAACTTCTTACAGAAACAAGTAACACACAGTTGTACTATTAGAGCTCATGTGTGCTTGTTCATGGAAGGCCAGGTGCTCTGGGATCACACCCAGGACCTGTCACTTCCTGGGGGCTGAGATTCGACATTTTTTTTTTTTTTGGCTTCAAAATATATCCTCTATAATATGGACGTAAAGTATCATAATAATATCATAAAATAGAAGAAATCTAATGGCAATTTGTATTTAAATGAGTCCATACATAGAGACCTAATATAACGGAAAAAAATCACTAACCTGATAATTAGAAATCATAAAGTGAAAACACAGATCAGTCCAAATGCTGATATCTCGTGAAGTTGGTCTATGGAACTAATAGTAAGAAAAATACACATTTAAAATGGAGACTTACAGAAATCAGTGCTTCTGCTTTTGGTCATTTTACCTTCACAACCTATAAAAGTCACTAGAGTATTAAATCAATATGGAAACAAAACAAATATTCTCTTGAAAGGTTAGGAAATATTTAGTACTCTCCTTTCACTAACATTAGAAACTTTCTTTCCAGATGTATTCCACAATATGCGATAAATGCTGGGAGCAAAACAGGATATGTTGTTTCAAAGTAAATCAATTTTAAGGAATGTTCATATATTGAATACATTTAATAAATAATAAAAAATTAGAAACTTGAATACTTTATTCATCATTTAATTTTAACAAATAAATCAATAATGTATGTTGACAATGAATATGAACCTTTCAGATGATTCATTTTAAATTAAGGAAGAATTGGAATTCATAAGGGATTCTTAAGTGTTAATGATAAACTGGAGATGACTCGACATCTAGAGATTACTCAGACCAGTGGGGGAGAAACTGCTCATTCTGGAAGTCAGGTTAATTTAGTTGTCATCAAATAAGGCCATATTGAAGAAACTTTGATTAAATGTACTTAAAATGTATTTTATTTTATAAAAATCTAACTATTGTATATTTAATTATTTCCAAAAGTAAAAACTACTTATGAATTGTAAAGTTAAAGAACCATTCCTGACTTTGTTGTGTCTGCCTTTTCTTGGGCAGTAGTTGAACATCCGGCTGCAGGATGGAGCTGCCCAGTCCCAGGCAATTCTCTAGATGGTGTCAAGCACTTGTGACCTCAAGGGTATCTTGACCTAAGTGAGGCAGGAGAATGGATCCACAGCAATAAGAGGTTGAAAAGCAAGAAAGCATTTTTGAGCATATTGCCAACGATGTGGTTATTCTATTGAATTTTTCCATATTTCCAGTGGATCTTTCTTAGCATCAAACAATGTCTTTAAAATATCATCTTCTAAGAGCTCAAACCATTTCCTCTATAATTCTTTAGGTGCCTTGATGATATGAACTAGGTGAAGCTGAAATGGTAATTGGACTGTGATGTCATGATTCTCAAAGTCAGTGAAACTTTTATTGTATTCTCCAATGAATAGGTCTAGAACAGCTGCATATTAAAGATTTTCATCTGTCATCCTGTTTCATCGATGACCTATGCTAACCGGGGAAAATATTCATCAGAAATTTCCTTCTGAAGAGGCATTTTGACAGAGGACAGCTTTCATTGAAATGCTTGGATTTTTGCCATGTGTCAGACATAGACCTTAGTTTTACTTTGCAAAGAAATCGTCAAGTCTTTTTGTTTTGACATGCTATCACACCGAAACTGCTTTTCCTGGGGCAGTCCTTGAATCTTTGCCTGTGGGATGGAGGTTCACGGTTCCAGTCAATCCTCTAGAAGGGTGTAGAGATCCTACCTGGATGGGTATAGGCTCTGCATTCCTATAGAAACCTTCCATCGGGCGGCACCTGTGGCTCAAAGGAGTAGGGTGCCGGCTCCGTATGCCAGAGGTGGTGGGTTCAAACTCAGCCCTGGCCAAAAACTGCAAAAAAAAAAAAAGAAACCTTCCATCAATAATTCACATTGTTGATTCTGTTCTTCATAAAATTTAACCATCTTTTCTTTCAGAGACAAAATTTTGGCTAATGTTCATCCCTGCAATACCCAATGTTCAGCTTTAGCGTGCTACAAACCTGAATGCCATGCTGCATTTGCACAAATACAGTTAACAGTACGTATAACTTGTTGCAAAGTGTCATTAAAATAATAGCCTTAACACAGAAGTTTTGCAGATTCAAGATACGATGGGAAAAAATTAGAACATCTGTTAATCCTTTCTTCATCTGTGCAATAAACCCTGTGTGTTTTCCTGTCATGGAAGGTGCACTGTCTGTACATACACTCACTACATTTACCAATTGCAGTCCAACTTCACCACATTTGTCTTGAAAAGTTGTTGCAGATATCTATTCCCCAGGTTCTGTTTGCAACATTGCCCAAATTGCATAACTTTTCATAGCAAACAAAATCATCCGTTCTGCCACAATCAAGTAGAAAACCTGCATTGAATCAGTACTATCAGTTGACTCATCCAAAGCAATTTAATAATGTAGATTTTGCTTTTGAAGTATTGCATGAAGGTTTTTTTTTTTTTTTTAATGTTGAAGGCTCATTCATACTGATTAGCTATAGCACTCCTTGCAAGAGGCAGTTTTTTCATACTTTAAAACATTATCAGGGTCTAAGCATCTTGTAACTTTGACAATGCATTTGTTCACAATTTTTGCATCACTGAGCACCTTCCCTTTTTTCCCCCAAGCACAATCTACTTTATAAGTTGCATCAGTAGCATTATTTCCAGGTTGTGTTGCTGCTTAAAAGAATTATCTTTGCTTTTGCTTTGTATCTTTTAATTTCTGCAATACAAGCTTTCATACCTCTCCCTCTAATTTACAACATGTGTGGTCTTTATGACTGTTATGATGCTGATGATCATGGAATTTCTTTAACGTTGATATTACATTACCATAAAGTAAGCAAATATTTTTACCTTTAGCAAAAGAGAAGATAATACTATAGTTCCCAATCTTCATTTAAAAGTCTATTTTATTATTATTATTATTTTGGTGTTCTTTTGATCTTCAGTGACACTATGGGTTGTTAAGTAGACAGAATTATAAATATTGTTAATCCGTCCAACTATTATACAAGTTCATTTCAAACACAGGGCTCTGTTGTCAAATGGTGATAAGAGACTTGTGTACGTGAAGCTCCCTAAACTCTTGCCAACCAGCCTGATGGGATAGTGACACCAGTCAGGAAGTTATAACTAAACCATGAGCATTGCAGCTGTCAATTTAACCCCTATGGCTTCCTAAAGTTCTAACTGTGGTAATCAATTTGAGGAGATTTTTTTCTTTTTTTTTCTTTTGCCATTGAAAATTATTTATTTAGAATTTTTAAAACATGTCAAAGCATTTATGACACTAAATTGGACAGAGCCCAGAACTAAATTCAGGGAGCACTCTTCAGTGTATTAAAACTATTGAATAAGACTAAAAAGAAATAAACAAGAGCTTTGACAACAGTTCTGCTTCTAACAATTTTCTATACTTTTCACACTTTGTACAAAGAGCTTTTTTAGTCAAAAAACCACCATGCACTTTATAGGGGTACAGGCTTCTCTGCCCTTGTAAGGTCAATCAGTCTCCCATTTTGTGAAGGCAAGTTTAAAGTCTTTTGTGAGTTAGAAAGGAAAAATCCTGGTGGGATTTTCCAGGCTACTCCCTTAAGAGGATTAACTGCCTCCAAACACTGGTGAAAGCATTATTACTTAGCATAAAAATAACCTTGGTAAAGTAGTTATCAGTTAAGCCAGTCAAACCTTAGCTAATAAGGATAGTTTTACATAAGTGGTTATCAGTTAATCCGATTTATCAATAGATCTGTAAACACCAGGCAGCAAAAGGCCCAGAGCCAGGTTCAAGTCATATGTTTGTTGATCAAGTCATAAAATTAAGTCATGTGCTTATTGATTAAGTTATGTGCCTATATGAGCCTTGATGGAAGAAATAAATTTGCTGTAATGCCTGAGTGAGCATCAGCCATTCCCTTTCAAATAAATCATTTCATATGCAGTGCTGCCTCTGCGTCATTGATCAGGAGGGCTGGGTGGCAGGTACACACTTTTTTTTTTTGAGACAGAATCTCACTTTGTCACTCTCCTTAGAGTGCATGGCATCATAGCTCATGGCAACCCCAAACTCTTGGGCTCAAGTAATCCCCCTGCCTCAGCCTTCCGAGTAGCTGAGAATATAGGTGCCTGCCACAATGATGGGCTATTTTTAGAGATGAGGTCTTGCTTTTGCTCAGGCTGGTCTCCAACTCCTGAGCTCAAGCAATGCACCCATCACTAGTATTATAAGGGTGACCCACCATGCCAATGACTTGACAACCACGCACTTTTGTTTTGTTGATTTTATACAACAGATACTCTCAAGACAGTTGTCTATAGTTAGTCAAATCCTGACCAGCCAAGAAAGTCTAAACTGTACATTTTAAACCTAATACTTAATTCCAGATTATACCTAGAATATACATTTTTGAAGTAAAAAACAAAAGGAAAAATCTCAAATGTCAACCTTTGTAAATATGCCTCCCCCCAAACACTAGAAAGATGCCTGTAATTATGATAACAGGGATTAATTTAGGTTAGTAGAATTATATGGCTTTTTGAGGGGAATTTTGTCATTGAAACACAAGTATACAATGTGATAACCTGATTTACATAAATGTTACATAATGAATATCATGATCAAATTAGCCCTTTACCACCTGTGTTGTGCAATAGACCCCAGAACGTGTTCATCTCGTAACTGAGAGCTTGTCCACTTGAACAACTCCACCCCACCGTCCCAGCCACCAGACCCTGGCAGCTGCCAGCCTGCTGTCAGCGTCTTTGAAGTTGAATTTTTTTAGCTTCCATATTTAAGTAAGTTCATATTGTAGTTGTCGTTCTGTGACTGGCTTATTTGACATAGCATAAAAGCTTTCAGATTTATCCTTATTGTTTTAAATAACAGGATTTTCTTCCTTTTTTGGTTCAATTCTTTCTTGTTTTCATGTATACATTAATGCATTTATGGAAGTGTTCCTAATTCTATATGAAATCAGCACATTGTGCCCCATAAGTGCTTTATTTATTTCGTTTGCATGCGTGTGTGTGTGCCCGTGTGCCTGCGCATACCTCATTTTTTATCCATTTCTCTGCTTTTGGATACTTATGTTGTTTCCATATCTTTGCTCTTCTGAATGATACTGTGATAAATAAGTGGATGGAGATAGCCTTTCAGGTACTGATTTTATTTTCTTTAGCTATATTTTCAGAAATGGAATAGTTGCATTATATGGCGGTGCCTGTGGCTCAGTGAGTAGGTCGCTGACCCCATATACCCAAGGTGGTGGGTTCAAATCCGGCCCCGACCAAACTACAACAAAAAAATAGCCAGGCGTTGTAGCAGGCGCCTGTAGTCCCAGCTACTCTGGAGGCTGAGGCAAGAGAATTGCCTAAGTCCAGGAGTCGGAGGTTGCTGTGAGCTGTGATGCCACAGCACTCTACCGAGGGTGACAAAGTGAGACTCTGTCTATAAAAAAAAAAGAAAGAAAAAATCAAGACTATACAACACGAAATTAAATATAAACAAAATAGTTGGATTTGGGACTAATTGTTTTATTGCCCTAAATCAAAGTGGCATGAAAAAAATTGACCTGTTACACAAGTGTCACACTTAATATTATTAAATACCATACTTTTATAAAGGATTCATTTAATTACTCTACACATGCATAACAATATATCCAAAATGATTTCCTGTGTAATATGAAATATATCATTGTGTTTCTAAGATTCTATGTGGATAAGAAAAACTTCAGTAGGTAGATGTTTTTAAATGCTACAATGCAGTCAAATACCACTTCTTATATTATTATTTATTTTCCTGAATGTAAATGTAGATGGTGTTAAATCAATTACTGTGACACAATTTGCTCCCACATTTTCATGAACTTTAAATCTTATAAGATAAACACTTGACATTTAATGAAGCTATGTTATTCTGTTTCTGGAAGAATAGAAGAATAGCCATATATTTCACATTGATGTACCACTCAAAGACACATCTCTTACTGACAGGGATAAGGTCATCTGTCATAAATTGTATTTTTCAACTGAAAATGGATATGCAAACAGCAAAAAAAGGGAAAACTATTTAAAATTTTAGGTGTGTGATAGAGATACAACCTTTCAAAAATATTTCTGTATTTGTTCTATCTTTATTTACATGTATCTCATTGTGACAAACAATATCTAGGATCTAAAATTGAGGGAACATGTTTTATAATTATTTTCTTTGATGTGATATTATGAATTTTTAAACTTTTATTTGGGTTAGGTTTTATTTAGTAAGAGAGTATTGTGTTCAAAATATAAAATGACACTTCAATACCAATTATAAATGGATCAATTTAAGGTTATGAAAGGTTGTAGTTGATTTTTAATAATTTTTCATTACCCATACTTTAAATTGTCTGTCTTTTTTTGTTTTTTTAATCTCCTTGAGACATACATAAGACAAGAGTGAGATAATTGTACTGGGAATTAAAAATCCCCAGTTGGTGTTTTAAGTCAGTTATATTTTGAGTGGTCTTTGATATCTCTTAGATTTATAGAGATTGGCTATAAGGGTAAAGAGATTATAATGCAAAATCTCAATTTTTCTGCAATTCTTTTGCAATTTGAAAAATGCAAAAATGACTTTTCAAAGCCATGTTTATGATGATAAATAATATGAGTTCATTGTGAATTTTTAATATAAAAATATAAGGAAGAAATAATCAGCCATAATCTCACTATTTATAGATTACTACTGGTAGTAATCCCTTGAATTTCCTCCTTTTCTGGTGCAAATATATTCTTTAAAAATAAAATGGAATCTTGAGCTCTGGGGTCTGACTATACTTGTAAAACATGCTCAGAAAAATTTGTTCAATTAATAAAATGAAGTTTTGCATATTCCTGATCTTTCTAAAACTATGTTCTAATAGATTTCCTTATGTATTTAAATATTCTTCATAACTGTTATTTTTAAGGGATTTTCCTGCTTTACTCCTTCAATTCTACTAACAAAGAAACCATTACCAATCATTCAGTGTACCTGTCCATCACCCTGCTTTCAGACGAAAGTTCAAGCAACCCAGTGTACGGTCTGAAGCTGGAGATATGCTGATAGGTCACCTATGTGGAAAGTTCAGAGCTACATCAAGTTAGGACACAGACTTGTCAGGGCTCTAGCTCAGCTTATATGTGTTATTCCATTTCCACCCTTGGTCTATTCCATTTATAGCAGTAAAAATGCAGTACTTTGGCTTCCAGAGCAGGAGAGAACTTCTCCAGCCCTTAAAAAGCAGAGTGGTGGTGACCAAAGGCTGGGCAGGCTGAGTATTCAGGAAATGGTCAAAGGATAAAAAATTTCATTAGAGCGAGGAAGAAGTGCAGAGATATACTGTACAACATAACTGTAGTTGATGATAATGTATTGTGTACTTGAAAATTGCTACAAAGGTAGGGTTTAAGTGTTCTCACCACAGGAAAATAGGTGCATGAAGTAATTCTTATGTTAATTAGCTTGAGTTAGCCATCCTGAAGTATATATTTCAAAGCATCATGATGGATAACATAACCATATATAATTTTTATGTGCCTATTTAAATTAATCATAATTTAAAAAAGAGATTACAAACTCCAATTTTAGAATTCCAGGGTTCTGCCTTTACACAGCCTGACAATCAGTATTTAGAGAGGAAGCCACTTCCTTACACAGAAATTGTCTTCTTATCCCAGGAATTGTTTTGCCTAGAAAGATAACTTTGAAAACTCATAAATAACTTCACTGTTCACTGATAGATTACTCAAGCTACTCCATTATCAAGGAAATGTTTTTTTTTTTTTTTTTTCCATTTGGACAAACCAGCCTCTCTCTCAGGGTAGCAGTTCACTTGCTTGAGCAAACTACCCACCTATGAAACCATAGTTTATTGTCAAGGCTTCATTAAAGCTTCTCACTTTTCTCTGCACATTGACCTTAAATTGCTACATCATAAGCTTTGTTGAGTCCCACTCAGATTCTTGTAGAGTATTAATGTCTGTATATAGTGATCAAGCAAATGCCATGAAGGCTATCTGTAACAGTACGATCAAAATATTTCTGATTGTATATGAAGCACATTGTGCCCTATGATTGCACCAATGTACACAATTATGATTCAATAAAATTATAAAAAA